>JAVTVY010036876.1:0-15716 GCA_036873755.1 Hanleya hanleyi | reverse complement strand
AGAATCATACTGCAAAACTTTGTTTTGAAAAAAATTCCCATAGACTTCAATGTTATTTTCGTGTACGTCCAATCTCCCGCAGGTTACGTCCCATATGCTGTCGGCCAGAACTCACTCAAAATGTACCACGTGACTGCACTTGTGTAACTCGAGAATAGTAGGCAAAGAGAACAGCTAAGATGAACGCACCATTTTTGATATATGATCATATGCTGTAAGTATGAAGTCTTTCCCAAAATATTTGGAGTTAAACATTCTAATGTTTGTGTGTAGAATAAGAATCTTTACTGTACTCTTGTGCCCAAGAGCTAAAAGTATACATGTACATGAACATCATATAAAATGCATAAAAATATTACAATACAAGTTAAACAAAGATATAAAACATTAAAGGTTCTACCAAATACCCCCTACACACTTAAATTGCATTAAAACATTGATCAGGGAATCTATGTTATGAATAAGTTGATATTGTATTTCTTCGACAATAATGTTGGCTCCACTTAGCTCGGCAAGCCCAAGAAATAGGTCACGTAGAGGATTATCCACCACATTATTCGATTGTACCAAAAATGTATTTGATGACAGTTATATGCAATGTAGATTAGATTATATCCAACGCCTGTGTACAACAAACTATTGAATAAAAAAAAATTGAAAAAAAAAAAGAAGTAATCTGACTTACTGCAAACTCAGACAGATGCAAAACCGCTGTTGTTGTCGTTGTTGTCAGCCTAGACGGCAAACACCACGAGGTGGGGCAGCTTACCATATTACCAGGTCATCAATTTACATTTACAACAGTGAACGGTGACAGCACAACGCTGACATTAGTTATCGCCTGGTGGGCGCTGAGAACCGGGTTTGAGCTGATCGCCCGGAACCAAAGAACAAAAAAATTGTCCATGGATTCAAGCAATCCCTGGGCGAAGAAATGAATATGAAATACACTCAAATTCAGATTTCGTTTTATTTCTAGTTAACATGAAACGATTACGACTGTTTTTTCTTCATTTTCTGGTTCAAACACAGAGAAAATCACTGGCGGAGTGATACAGGTCAACCCAGGGTCATTGCATTGTAGTGCACGTACACATTTACATATATTTCCTGAGTGGCAGCATAGTGTGGTCGCACCACTACGCGGTGGTGATCCAGACAAAAATTAGAAGTTTTTAATGATTTCCTGATTTTTCTGTCAAACTGACCTTTGACCTCTGACCTTGACCTACATATGGTATACAAGAAGTTATTCCCCTTTAGGGCATTCACTCACCAAAAATTAGAACTGTAGATAGAAAATTGTCAATGATCAATGATTTCCTGATTTTGGGCAACAGTGACTTTTGAGTTTTGACTTCGACCTAAATTTTGGTATGCGACACAGTGTCTCTATCTAGAGTATCCACTCATATAAAACTGCAGCTGTGGATAAAGAAGGTTTAAAGATATAGACCATATACAAATACTTTAGTGATTTCCCTTTTTTGGGCTAGTGACCTTTGACCTTTGACATTGACCTTCATTTTGGTACATGACGCATCATCCCCCATAGGGAATGCACTAGAAGTGTAGATAGAAATATGTCACAGGTATAGGCTAGACACAAGGGATGGACAGATGGATGGACAGACAGACAGACGTAAACCACCATCCTTTGCCCTTTGGCAGGCGTATAAAAGATGAGATTGATTTAATCAAAAAACCTCTCGGCTTTACCCAATATGGCTTGAGGGGAGACACTTTCGATAGGCATGTGACTTGAGTAGCACTCTGTAAAATGAGAACTGAGACAAATAAGCCATATTGAACACGGGTCTACAGACTAAGTTGTACATTCAGCTATAGAAACAAAAATCTGAGATTATTACATCCGAAAGGCGTATAACTTCATAAGCCAAGGCAAGTAATCTTTTGTTGGTTGGTAGATTACAACAATATAAACATGAATCGCATGCAAGCACCTTAAAGGTGCGTGGACCCCTCATCCTTTTTTTAGTCAAGTAGGATCAGGGCTGCATATAGAGCAAATTTAGTTCTGGAAAACGTATGGGCGCCCAAAACTCGAATGAAACAAAAAAAGAAAGTGCTGTTGTTCAATTTGAAAGTATTTTCCTACGAAGTAGGCTACAGATCGCAAATTGTCCGGTAATGAGTGAGTCAGTCAGTCAGTCCATCCGAATCCTTTCGTCGGCAAAATAAGGAGAACCATTGACATTAGAACCATGATTTTTGGCATGAACGTGCATTAGGGCATTGTTACCAGCAAGTTCTGAGCTGACCGAATTCTGATGAAAATTTGATTTTTAATTATTTTTTTTATTATTTATTGATAGCTCAGCGACTGCACTGTCATGTCCATTGGGAACCATTGGCTGTATGTTTCACTGTATACATTGTATATAACACAGTACAAAACGTGATGGGATAATGAAATAGGAAATGATAATTTTCCATCATTTGTTAGTGCATTTATCTTCACTGCTATTACCAACGTTACCATTACATTCTTAATACACAAAAGTAAGTATATCGTTATAGATAGTATGTAAACTGTGGCCTTTAACGTGTATCCTATTTCACATCGAAACATGTCATCACCGACCAAATCAGGCTTCAAATTTAGGTCATATTGCCACTGCTGGTGAAATATCCTACATCAACCAATTAAGAATCAGGGGGACTTGAGAGATTTTGACATTTGTTTGTCAGGTTGAAATTTTTCAAAAAGGCACTCAATTATCAAGGGTGCATTATTTCATCTCAGAAAGATAGGAAACACAATTAAACACACGAAAATATGACTATTTCTTTGAAGTAATTCGAAAAAATGACTTTCAAAATTTCAAAAATGTCACAAGTCCTAATTCCCCTTAAGGATGTCCGCTGGTGGTAAATCAAAGTAATTAACTTTTTGAATAATGTGTGTTATTGCATTCATAATTGTGTAATATGAGAAAAAACAAAGAAAAAATTATAGGTTGCTGTGCATTTTTGAGCTGTAGGCAACGTTAAGTGGACTGACCCATGCTCAATTTGGTAACCCAGAAAGCATAGGGAATAGCCCTAGTTTTGAAGCATATTCTTGAAAAATTCATATAAATAGTATTTAACTTTTTCTTATATTCTAACTGTTTGCAGATAATCACAATGTCTATCAAAATTTAGCAAATTGGATGGATGTTGCTGTGCAAAATTCTCGGCTAGAAGGCTTTTAAAGGAAATCCCCATCTCTTAACCTAGGGAAGGGAGATAACCCAATAGAAAAACAGGCAAAATGGCTGCCAAAGTCAAAAACCACCAGCGGACATCCTTAAGTGCAATAACCCAGCAGAACAAAGATAGATGTGGTATCCTTCAGATTAGCCTGTGAGCGACAATGATAAAAGTTTACTGAGGGTGAAACAAAGCCATCCTGCAAGCCACCCAAGGAATTTACCAGCTTGTGTTGGGAAATTTTGTTGGTATCATGTAAGTTATTTAGTAGTTTACTCATTCAAATCTCCATACCATATTTTCTGTTATTCAACAGACAAATTTCTTTACTGGTTTTAATTGTTTAAGTTTTACTGGGTTTCAACTGCTACAGATAGTAACATAGTACTGATACTGTAGAAAAGTATCACACTGGGATATAATTTAAACAAAAACATTACATGTGTAATTACCCGGTATGTCTAAATTTTTCTTGTCATTTCAAATTTTGATTCCTTGATTAAGGGATACAGAATCACTGGCACGGAGTGTGTTGGTGTGTCACAGAATCACTGCCACAGAGTGTGTTGGTGTGTCACAGATTCACATCAGCACAGTCACTGGTAAACTATTCATTCAATCCCATCACTTTTAATCTTCAACAAAATATTCAATACTGTTTTAATCGAAAATTTCTGGTGATTTTTGATGAAAATCTCTGATGATTCTGACTTGGGCTGCTTGTGCCCATCTTAATATAGGCAGGATTTCAACTTGGGGGTGGGGGGGGGGGGGGGGGGGGGGGATTGCCAAGAGCTCAGTGCCTGTCCTAATGCCTACCTTACTTCGTAGGTCCTGTGACGCATAGTCACACTGCCATGTGTGAAAGAGATATTGCTAGAAAAAGCTTCTGGTATCCTAAATATCGATCTGATTGCATAGGTGGGTATTGAATTTCATGTTAATAAACCTTTGTTTAGCATAATTACTAAAAAAAAAATTGGACCGTCAATAATGAATTGTGAATAGGCTATGGAGTTTGGGATCGGAAGCAGCAAAAAATAGCTGGGTACAGCTTTGCGGATGGTTTGTGTGATTTCTGTACCATATTTAATAGACGTCTCTTTCACGCGAGTAGCTTTATCAGTGGCAATTTATGCACTGCACAAGTGTGATAACAAGTTGATGAGGGGTGGTGATGGTGAGGGGCATAAGCTCCAGGTATGCAAAATGGTTCGAAATTGCTAAACATCAGACTTAAAATGAGTTCTCCTAATCACTTGTTTTAAATAATTTCCAGGGCACAGTAAACATGTTTGGCAACAAAAATTGAAGCATTTTGTGTACCAGTTAAATGTGTGGGCAGAAATATGGTTCATGCAAAAGTTTTAGAAAAAATCTGATGCAAAATAAAATGATTTAAGAGGAAAATTGAAGGAAAAGGATGTCCTTCATTTAGGCGACAAAAAATTCAAGCTAGAAGGGGTTCAATACTGCAGGGATTCCCCTGCCATTGCCAGTTATTTCATATCTTAAATAAAATATGTTTTGTGCGAAAGCTTTGGGATAAATCATATGATGTGGAGTAGAATAATTTAATAGGAAAATTGAAGAAAAATGTTGTCCTTCATTCAAGGTAGGCAAGAAGCTCTCACAAAAGTTTGTTCAGAACAGACTTGATAGATCTACAGGTATTCAGTGGACAAGAACATATTGATGGGCATAGATAACAGTGTAAAAGCTGAGCTATCAATAAATAATACAAAAAAAGAATAAGGGGAACCACTTTTGACTTACATGTAGCACTACTGTAAAATAAGAACAGAGATGTATAAGGTGTACCAAACACGGATCTTCAGATATCACTTGTACATTCAATTATAAATAACAAAATCGAAGATTATTACATCCGAAAGAGGCATAACTCTATAAGCTGAGGCGAATAATCCTTTGTTGGCTTGTAGAATACATCAAAATAAATGTTTCCAAAATATAGTAGCTATACAAAGCACAGTTTTGCACATAAAGTTGGTTACATTCAGGCATGTAGAACAAAAATAAAAATTAATATATTTATAAAGGGGCATAACTTGGTAAAAGATGGACCGAGGGAAGCCACTTTCAATAGGTATCTGACTTAGCACTGTGAAATATAAACCGAGACAAATAACCTCTACCGAACACAGTTCAGCAGGAATAAGTTGTAGATTAAGCTACAACACAGCAAGGAAGCAATCAGAGATTGCTCAATTGTATGTCCCCGTTCCGCTTTAATGCGACACTGCTCGACCATTGTTCTGTTTTGTATTGGTCTGTGGAGGCCTAATTTGGCTAATTATAAAAATTCTGTTTCAGTCACTTTTTTCAGCATGCCTCACATAATACATGTACATATTCCACCCAGGACTTCAGCCAAATTGAACAAGAGCCAAAGGGGCTTCAATATACACCCATATATCTGGAATTACATTGGTCCAAATTTCAAGGTGGTTAAATAGCCTTGATTCCAATTGGTAGCTAGCAATCCAGAGAAAGGTTTACAATTTTGTACTTCTGAGAATGTAACATATATTAGATCTTTGTATGATTAACTATAATGGGTTTAACTGACTAGTTGACCGTGAAGCGAGAGCCGAGAGCTCACAAATTTCACACTGAAATCGAGAATAGTCAAACACAGGAGAATAGTACATTGTAGTTTTCATGTGAATGGATTCCTTTCAGCCGAGAGAACTTTTCAAGAAGGAAGAAGAAAGTGATAAAGTAAAACTTTGTTCTTGAGTTAATAAACAGTTATGAAGTTCATCAAGGACCCCTCTCCCCATTGAATTAGTAAATGTATGGTTTCCATTCCACAATATTTTAACTAAATTGTAGCTGTTTCAAACTCCAGAGGACAAATGCCATAAACATGTAGGGCAAAGAACTCTAATAACGTGATTCAGTTTTGGGGGACTGTGTGGCTTTGACCCCTGACAAATTGATCTCAAAATGTATGGCTTCTCTTCGCCATGCGAGGATGGTATACTCAAAGTTTGGTACCAATCATACCTTGAAACTAGAGATATCACATATACATGACCTCATCTTCGACAGGCTTATGAAATGTGACTTTTAATGATTTCTTGATTCTGGGGTCACAATGACCTTGACCTTTGACCCACATTTTGGTATGTAACAGATCATGTCCCTCTAATGTATCTACTGGAAGAAAAAAGTTATTTTTGATGATTTCCTGATTTTGGGGTCACAGTGACCTTGACCTTTGACATTGACCTGATTTTTGGTACACGATACATCGTCTTCCCTCAGTGTATCAATGGACACAAAAAATCACGGTTTTTTACAATTTCATAATTTTGGGGGTCACAGTGACCTTAACTTTCGGCCTTGACCTACATTTTGATACGTGACCCATCATGTCCCCCTAATATATCTACTGACACAAAAAAGTAATTTTTTAAAATTTCTTGATTCTGGGGTCAGTGACCTCGACTATTAACCTTGACCTGAATTTTGGTACATGATAAAATCATCTCCCCTTAAGGTGGCTCCCTGGTTACAAGAATGACTGTTCTGCGCAGCTTTTTGCGCATAGCAATTACCTCCCTTGTAATCGTACTCTTTAGCGCGAATGGATGGAATGAGATACTGTGACATGCTGCATTTACGAAGCATCCCTTGTGACGTCATGACGTGGGAAGCTCTTTGTTGGCGTGGCATTTGTCGACGTCATGACGTTTCATTGTTGCGACTTCATGCAAATGGCAGGAAAAGGTGTGGGAGTAGGTAGATTCAGAGCCTTATCGATGCCCTTTTTTTGATGACGACCTATCTTATATTTCAGTTATTAAACAACTACATACTTCAAGGAATACATATTAAAACATGAAGCTGCGCTATCGAAACCCCTCGGCTCTGAACCCCAGCTATCATAATGTAAGGGTGTCTCTACCAATTGATTGGCTTGTGGGAAGAAATATTTACCCCTGGTATTGCAAGTATACTTTCTTTGAAAAAAAAGAAATATTTTCCTCCCCTTAAATTAATTTGTTTCTGGAATAAATTGAAAGAGCTGTATCGATGTCTCACCAAAACAACAGTACACATGGATAGATGAATACAGTACATGTATACTAAATGGCACATGTATGTCATTCATGCAAATTCCATAATTGTCCATACAATATTAACTGAGATCAAGCACGGAGAAGTCACAATTAAGAAAGCTTTGAAGAACAAAAGGGCCATAACTATTGAAATATACACAAAACGCGGAGAAACTTCACACTGCACAACTACAGAGCAGTCGCCACATATCCTACAAATTCCATACTTGTCCATACAATATTAACAGACATCAATCCTGAATAAGTCCCAATTCACGAAGACTTGATGAACAAAGGGCCATAACTCTTGAAAATATATGCGAAACACGAAGAAACTTCACGCTGCACAACTATAAGGCATTGACCACATACCCTGCAAATTTCATAATTGTCCATACAATATTAACCAAGATCCAGCCCGGATAACTCGCAATTCATGGAAATTTCATGAACAAAGGGCTATAACTCTTGAAAATATAGGCAGAAGGGGGAGAAACTTTATGCTGTATAACTGTGGGGCACTGACCACATGTCATGCAAATTTCATACTTGTTCATACAATATTAACCAAGATCCAGCCTGAACAAGTCCCAATCACAGAGATTTCAGAAAAAGGGCCATAACTCTTGAAAATGATACTGGAATTCAGAAAAACCTCTATGCTGCATAACTATGGGCCACATTCCATGCAAGTTTCAATCCTGTCCATCAATTATTGACCGAGATATTGCGCGTAAAAGAAATTTGGACGGACAAAGCGATCGCTATATGCCCCCCTCTAGTTAGAGGGGGGGGGGGGCATAAATATCAAAATTGGAGATTATTACATCTGAAAGGGGGATAACTCCATAAGCCGAGGCGAGTGGAGAATATAATGCAACAAACTGCAAGGCTGTATCCCCCACAGTTCCAGAGTTATAGCCTGTACAAGATGTGTTTTGTTTCTGACAAAATTCAAAATGGCGGCCAAACCACGTGACCTAGAATATGCATGCCAAATATCAGAATAATCCGACTTGTCGTTCGTGTAATATTACACAAAAGTACTTCTCAAATTAGGCGATTTTTGGCATTATTTGAAAATTTGACAATTTTGATTCTCCTATAGCGGCAAAACTATTGAAGCTACGTGAAAATGGCTGGCATACTTTCGAAAGGGCTACGCCTGGAGAATATAATGCAACAAACTGCAAGGCTGTATCCTCCACAGTTCCAGAGTTATAGCCTGTACAAGATGTGTTTTGTTTCTGACAAAATTCAAAATGGCGGCCAAACCACGTTACCTAGAAGGAAAATTTTTACATATTCGTGATCGCCAAATGGTAATGCATATGTGTAGTCACTTTCCCTATCCAAATCCGTCATTTGAAAATTCGACAATTTTGATTGATCAATGGCGGCCATCTTGTTTTACGGAACAAATTTTCAAAAGCAAATCTCAGAGCCCCAGATCCATTGAGCATGTGTACCAAGTTTCGAGTCAATCGACCCAGTGGTTCCAGAGAAGAAGATCTTTGAAATCATACTTTTTTGGAAGGTAAATCCAAGATGGCCGCTGAAGCTTGACATGAAACTTGGTACATATGACCGATGGGTGAGGGTCATTCAAAATCCTTGACGAAAATTTGCTGGGAAAAACAAAATGGCCGCCATTGACCAATCAGAATTATCAATGTAGGGGCCAAGATTTCCATTATATATACTACACATTTTCCGGAAAGTTTAATTTGTCAAGATTGCGAGCGCCTCAGGTCGAGTGTGAACTTTCATCGTTATGTGCTGTTATCCAAACAATTGCTAAAAGATAAACTATTGAAAGTCTATGGTTTTCTGTATGAGTCCGCTCTATCTGGGCACTGAATTCGCAGGCTCCATTACCATCACTGCACAGCAGACGTTGACCTTTACTACGTTGCTATGACGTATCTTTAGGGCAAACCAACCAACGCACGGTTCAGTTTAAATCCGGCCGAACAACTCCTTCAGCATGTTTAGTGTTGAGTGAACTACTTTTCATATGCTCTGTTCACCTGCAAGCGGAAAACAATCATAAGAATTGTACCAGTCATGCCAGTAGAGTATGTACTGGTTACCTGCGCTTAATTAACAAATGGATACTTGCAGTGTACAAGAGAAGGCTGAGCTAAACAATGGTACATGTGCAATATGTAAATAAACCATCACATAATACATAGATCTGCCTTTCGGCGAACGTATAATAAACTGAAAGAAGTTTGCATATCTTAATGGCAGAAGTATTTGAGAACGCATAGATCATTACCTAATTGGTCAAATGGAATGAAATATATTTTTTTTTAAACTTACCTCATAGAAATTGAGTTGTTCGAATCTCAATTGAGCTATATCTCTTCTTGTATACTACAAATATATATTGAAAAAAAAAAGACTATGAAACAATAGTTACCGTAATTCCCCCAATAATTTGATCGCAGGAAAAATGGAGAAAATATGGCAAAATTCCACATGCCACCAGCTACAAAGTGTCACATTTTGTCTTTATATGATTTCTTCAATTTGAATAAAGAATGTGATTAATGGAAACATCGCACCTGTTTGCTTACTTTCTTATTTATTCTGCTTTATATGTGTTTTTTGTACTCTGTCCTAAATGGGATGCTCAGTACAATAAAGAATTTTATTTTATCATGTGCACAATTAATTTTCAGTGGAAACAATCTCGCATTCGTCTATTTCCGTATTACCGAAAATTAGCCCAGTTGCTGAGCTCTGATAGATTGCTATTATTCAACTAACATAGAAATAGTTTTGTATAATTTGAATGAATTATGTTCATTTGGTTAAAATTAACTGAATTTCACAATAAAATGCACCCAAATCTCTTGATTATGAAAGGCACTATTTCGTAGCCAGCTCACTACGTAATTGTCATTTATCTTCCCACCGGTGGGGATTTGTGCTTTCTCTGTGAGAGGCTCGTTCCGCCAATACGGAAATAGACGAACGTGAGATTGGAGACCTGCATAATGTGCACAAAACACTTTAACTGCAGCCGGGATCAGTTGAATATTTCATTTGGGCTATAGGGAGATGTCATTAGACATTCATGTTGGTGTTACAGGACACATTTATTTAGGATTGATAATAAAAACTTAAGTACAGGGTCTAAGATTGACAGATAGACAAATTTAATATAGTTTTAAGTGCACTGTATCACTGGCAGCAATACACGAATAACAAAATTTTCACAAAACAAAATATTTTTTGCCTCAGATGACAACTTTTTTGTGGGCATTTAGAATAGAAATATACCAACAAGAAATAGATAAAAAATTTCATCATAATTTGCCAGCTGTACAAAACACAGTTAATTAGATATTACCAGTTACATTCAAGCAATATTGATAATGTGTAAAGGAGCAGAACTCTTTAAAATATGTATGGGTAGAGCTATTTTCAATAGGTGTCTGACTTATGCCTAGATAGCTATGTTTCAAAATTTTGTCACTGTATTATGCAATAACGGATGGATGTATATGGTGACAATACCCCTACGCCAAGATGGACAATGGGTAAAAATGGATTGTTTCCAAATTTGATAGGTGGATACTTTGCCTCAACATACCATATTTTTTTGTACATGTACATGTAGCTTGTTCTACCTTTTCGTCTCATGGCCGATTTAGTAATTGCGAGTATGTTGCTACAAGCTATCTCTTGTTTTGTTTGTTTTAAACTTATTTTATTGTCTTCAAAACAATTGGATTGGGGACAAGTTTTTCCAACTTAGATTCCCCTCTCCAAATATATGTAAAACAAATTTTGTGAAGAAATTCAAACAACAATATATAAAAGCTATCTCTTAATATTGCTTTCCATGTTGTTCACTCAGTTTTATGATTTCAAGCTAAATAACCAAGATTGTGTTAAATTTTATGAGTACATGTATTATCAAGGAGATTGAAAATATGAAAGCATATTATTCATAGCTGGATAGAACTTACTTTCACCACACTTCCCTGTCCACGAAAGTAAGTGGAACCATCCACATCTTTGTACATTGTTGTTACTTGTGGACAGGACTTGAGTACCGAAATTTGTACTACATACATGTGCTGAAATGATAATAAAAGAAATAATAGAACTTGTAAATATCAATTTATGGTGATTTTAGATATACTGGGTACTAGATGTACAGAGAAGAGGTAAGATTATCATTCTTCATTCAAATTGAAGAGAAGTCCTATGGAATGACAATACTTGACAAATGGAGCTTATGCTATCGAGAATATCATGATTTAAAAAAAAATATATGATTTGCGACTCACATTTTGGTAGTTGACAAATCGTGTCCCCCTATTCACCGACACAAAAAAAATGTTATTTTTAATAATTTCATAATTTTGAGGTCACAGAGACCTTTAACCTTGACCTGTTTTCTTGGAATGCGACACTTCATTTTCCCTATTGAATTCACTAAAAAGAATAAGAAATTAGTAATGATTTCCTGATTCTTCATTCACATTGAACTTTCATCTCTATCTACATTTGGTATGCAACACATCGTTCCCAGATATAGAATGAACACTAGGGATGGACAGACAGATGAACACACGAACGTATATTGGCATCACATAATACATCCGTCTTTGGTAAACATATTATGAAAGAGGTGGACACAAGCTCACTTTCAGGGAATGATTGATGACATTGATTTATTCGCTACATTTGAAATTACGGCATTTTGCCATATATACATGTATGATGTAGCATTTCCGAAACAAATGCAATTAATGCTTCAACATGGCTGATTCACATTATCAGCCTTGGCGAAGCTAGAATTGTATTACAGACTGGTTAGGAATAATTCTAGATGATCAAGGGGAGATTATTAAGATAATGTCTGATGAGAACTATTTTCCTTGTCTGTATAGCTAGCTAATCTGGACAGGCAATCCAAATATGGAATACATGTGCAGCAGAAGTGCAGTTCACCCTTTCATGTAACTGTTACCATGACGTGTTACATGTACCAGCGAATGCCATGCTTTCTACAAGTATTTGTAATATTTCTACAGGATTGGTATGTTTATGATTCCTAGGGCGAAGGCAATTTTGCAGGAGTCTCTTGCTGATGGACGTGCGGCGAGCAGACCCGTGGCTCTGAGGATGGAGCGCAAGCACCTAAATTTAGGAAGACTGTGAGTGGGAAACCGAAACAATGGTGCAACTCAAAGCCTCCAAGGTCTGCTTTGCTTGCAGGTATCAGTCCCGATGGCAATCTGGAGGTGCTTCATGCAGTAATACAGCCAGGGATTCAACGAGCAGCCACAGAGAACGGGCCAGCTAGTCAGAATGGAGAAAACAAGACTGGTAATATTGTTATGAATAGGACTTATTTACCTCTTCTAACCTCATGTAGTTCTTATGGTCAATATAATTTTGCTTCCATTCCACAGGGAAGGGTTCTCAGTAGTATTTATCCCCAGAATACAAGTAATTTTATTAGGGAAATGCCAATTCAGAATTATTTTTGCAATACCACGCAGCCCTTGGTAGGGGTTAACACGTGTGAAGCACATGGGAAGTCATTTTACCCACTGTGGATTTCATGCAATCAGAATGCGGCTGTAGGCATTGATCTTCCCAGGTTCCCATCAGTTAGTGCAACCATCTCAAATATATCTGCGGCACATGGTAGCGTGCTCACTGCCGGTAACGGGAAGACAGATGTTAAGTCCCTATATAACACCTGTGGAAATAGAGACATGGGGGCTAGCCCCAGTGATCTAGAGGTTCAACCCTTGCCCTTGATCAGTGCATCAAAACAAAAATATGGACGGGAGAATACATTGAGTTAGCTGCATTGTTAATACGCAGCTGCGCATCTGAAAACCCCTCAGCTCGGGGTATATTTATAATGTATTCAATTTGAATCAACATGTCACAAACACCAAGCAGTGAAGTCATAAATACACACATCAAAGATTTTCAATCACAGAATCAGATAAACTGGTTCATTACATAAGTTTCTTACTTATGTTACCATAAGGATTTGTATAGTTGTGTTTATTTGCTAGATATGCATTGTGGCCATTATATATTTACAAACTGATTCATGTTACAATAATGGGAGAGTGTCTAGTCACAGCCTTCCTTTATGTTACCATAAAATGGGGGTGAGCGGGTGTATATGTACTTGGTCTTGTCATATATACGTGAAGTACTGACAGACTAAGTGTGTTTTGCATGAAATTTTTGTCCCGTTTTGTCAATAAATTCACGGCCAAGTCTTTTCCATTGAAAATACTGGCATTAGTGTTTGTTTATTGATTAGTTATAGCAGAGAAATAGTGTAATAAAGCAATTAACACCTTAACACCGTTAATTCACGTTGTTAACCTTGAGAAGGCTAGAATTGTATAGACTGGTTTGGAATAATTCTGGGTGATCAAGGGGAGATAATTTTGTCTAATGATAATTATTTCCCTTTGTTTGTAGATGGGTGGTCTGGACAGTCAATCCAAATATGGAATATCGGCATACTGGACATGCACATTCCACCTCTTAGTACATGTGGAGCAGAAGTGCAGTTTTCCCGTTCATGTAGCTGTTACCACTATGTTCCACCCGCGAATGTCGGTCTTTCTCCAGGTATTTCTAATTGTTAACCTACCCTGCACCTAATTTTGTTGGACTCTTAGAACAGTGATGGCTATATGATTGCTCTTCGTAAGTGTGATATTGTTTGAAGTTTAATTTTTATTGTGGCTTACTGATGTATCCTTGATACATGAATATATGTTGCAAGACTCGATGGACACTAAGGGAATGCATAAAATTTAATGTGACAGAATTATTATGCTAAAGGCATGTCATGTGTGTGCTAATATGTTATCATCTAAACCATTAATGAGACAGACTTTTGAGGAATACTGTTACCATAATGATTTCTAGAGGTGTGTCTAGTTGATATATATGCATTTATTTGTATATATACCAGTCTGTCATTTGAAAACAGTATTCCTTGAAAAGAACATTACGTTCGAAACTGCAGTCGGAATATAATGATGTAGAAAGTTGAGAAGGTTTTTTCGTTATTTTTCTTGCATTTATGTCTTTATATATTTACAAACTCATTCATGTTACCATGAGGAGAGTGTATTCATGTTACCATTAGGGGAGTGTGTTTATTTACAACTTCATTTTTGTTTAACCATAACAATGGGGTGTGTATATGTACTTGGTCTTTATATATGAGATATCGACAGACTGAGTGTGCTTAGCATGAAATTTTTGTCGTGTCATGTCACGAAAGCTACAGCCATTTTTTTCCATTGAAAATACTGGTGGCACTGGGTTTGTTTATTGATTAGTTGAAGTAGAGAAATAGGGTAATAAAGCATTTAGACCAATATCATGAATCACAAAGTTTCACTGATCAAGAGATATTTGGTGTTTTCTTCATTCAATAGATGCACATATTCCAATTATATATCTGTGCAGTATACTGCAGTGTTAAATTGAATTTATCAAAGTAAAACGTACATTTAAATGCTGATATTGTATTTGAATATGAGTATTCATAAAAAAAACTGATTAAAATTAAAGCAGCAAATGTAGTGTTGAACATATGTACATATAATATGTATATGTATTCTGAAGTCCACATAATCTGTTTATCAATTTAGATACACTTCCAGTGAATATTCAAGTAAATGTCTTAACGAAGTATACCACTTTTATCTGATCGCAGGTATGTGCTGCAATTTGTTCTGCTTCATCTATTGTTGTTTGTGTACATATACCATGTCTTGTTTCTGTTATTATTCATATGTTTTATAGACGACCAATTGTTCTCCAGAGCTAATGTTTTATGTTAAACATTCCCTTGTTTTGAAATAAAATTTACTTGAACTTGATGTGGTGAATTAATTCATCTTTTGCGCTATTCGTAATGCTGGTTTTGGTCCCAAGGTGGCGCTAGTGCTCATGGCACGTTGGTCTGTTTCGGTTGTTTGCTAAAGATGTGCATGAGGGAAAATGGGTATTGTATTTCACCTCGTTCTGTCAGATTTTCTCACTGATGGAGATACCCTTGGTAGTTTACGTAAATATAGACATCAAGTCTAAGTTTTACTTACTTGTACGAACATAATAAAAGCTGCTTTGTCAACAAATTTGGGAATTTAAGTCAATGTTGTTGCTATAAAAACATTTGTTTAGTTTTTTTATCAAATTGTAATTGTACAGGTACATTAACAGCTACATGGTAGTCGGGTTAACTAATAATTGGATTATTTTTCACAGTACTTGATCAAACAAACTGGCCCCTGCTGATTATTTTCAATAGAGTGTGGTTTTATCCGGCTGAACTGACGTCTACCCACCATGTTTTATAACGACAACAACGACGAGATTTGATTGCCCAAT
>JAVTVY010036875.1:0-16244 GCA_036873755.1 Hanleya hanleyi | reverse complement strand
GGAAGAAGATAGAAGTACTCGATCCCAGGCTGTCCTCCATCCACCGAATACAGAGACGACCACAACAGCCTTACGACAAGTGAAGTGTATTATCTGTGGCAGTAAATCCCACAAACAACAGTACACAAAATATCGCATCAGTGAATAGGGCCATCCTTCAGCCTTTCTAGTTGCTACACACTTGTTTCAAGATGATGTCTTCACCCGAACGTGTTACCTTCAAGATTCGCATTGTTTGTGGGATTTACTGTCACAGATAATACACTTCACGTGTCGTAAGGCTGTTGTAGTCGTCTCTCTATTCGGTGGATGGCGGACAGCCTGGGAACGAGTACTTCTATCTTCTTCCTGCTCAGAACGCGAAGGGTCTTGGCATTTAGCGAGACTCTTCCGAGTCGCAGTCGCATCAAACGAGTCGCACCAATCAAACTGTCTTCGGGCGGTCCTGAGAGTGTTACAGACTCAATCGTTACCAACAAATCTGTTGATGCTCTAAGTCTTAACTAACCACTGGCAAGGACCGACTGTATACTGAAAATATAAAATGAGAAAGACTGATAAGCCACAGTGATATATTTATCCGTATTCAAGCAATTTTCAACATACTATACATCGAAAATAGTGGAAATTTAGTTCAACAACTCGAACAAGAGGGCACCACTTACTAGTCATAGGTCTTGTTTTTAAAGCCTTATTTCACCCAAATTGTCTTATATAACGCTGTTAGACTGCCAGAAGATGACAAAGACCAATCATGTTAAAGTTACATTAAGCCGGTATATACCAAGTATCTATCAATAAAAAATACTTCTGGAGTATAGCCTTCGTGACAAACATAGGCCTATTGGATATGCATGTTGACCAATTAAAAGGATCAGGAAACAAATTATCATGGTATGAACATTGCTGCTGAAATCCTATTTGGGTTGTTTGTCATACTCTATACCCTTTCATCGGACAAGGCACAGACACAGTTTCCATGGAACGAATGGTTAGCTCCTCAAGCGAACAAAGAACAGGTCCAAAACAAAATGTCTGCTTCCTGAAATGCACATGGCTTCAAGATGTTGTAGATTCTTTAAGGTAGATGGCAGCACCTTCTCAAGTAGTTCTGAGAGAGATTATCACTGGATGGATTGTACTCGAACTAATTTGTTTGCGTTTGCGTTAAAAATCGCGATTAATTATGCCTAGGCATGTAATTAACCACTGTCAATTTTGTCTGTGCATGACGCTGCCATCTTGGATTTATGCAAATTAATCAATTTGAATAGGTATAGGCCTACGTACATTGATTAGGCAGTGATATTTCATGATTGTAACACCACAGATCCATACAAAAAAACTCTATTGGACTTTAACACTTTGTCTTTGTCCTTCTTGACTGATGTCTTAACCTGGAGCTTTTGGCGGCCGTTTTGAATTTATGCAAATTAGGTCAACTCAAAAGGGGTTGATTATGGTTTCAATGAATAGCTTGGTATCAAAAACCCATGCATAGATACAAAAACCAACTTCATATCAGGCTTACTTTTAAAGTTAGACCAATTTAACCAAATTTGGTTAATGGCGCTTTTTGGGGGTAGGGGTAACTTTTGTTGACATTTGTCAACATACAATACCCTGAATCATAAATATGATGCATGGATTTATCAAAAGACTTAATACGGAAACTTCTGACCAATTTTGGTTGCTTTATCTACAAAATTGGGTGTATGAGGGTTGATCGAATTTTGAGCGACTTTCAAACTGAAAGTGATTTTTGGGCAAAATTTCGCTAAATAGCGTATTTTTGTGTTGTAAATGAAGGTTTATGGTATTGAACCATGCTAAAAATGTGTTAGTTATGTCTAAACATGATCAATAAATGTTACATTTGAATATAATGCTGCCTACTCTTGAATTATTCCTTGAAAACTGAAATTTGCTATTTTGGCTGATTGGCGTCAAGGCGAAATCATGTATTGGGCTGTGCAGAAAAAAAGTACTTGATCTGGGAGTGTTACCCAAACTTTTTCCAAGGTTCTCAACATACAGAACAGGAAAATACCAAGTTTTGCTGTAAAAGAGAGATGTACACAGAAACGCCCAGAGCCTATACTATGAGGTACGCAACACTGTACCAAACTATTTTAAGTTCACAGAAGCTCCTTGCATTTCATATAAGTATACTAAATCTATAGCAACCAAAATATTAAAGTAGTCTAATGCTGTCAAGGAGTTTGACAGGAAGTTACACACGTCGTGGGGCTATAGTTGTGAATCGTCGAACTTTATTTATGCACCATACAAACATGTTGTGACTGGAGACCTTGATGTGGTGAGTGATAAAGACCTAAGATTACACCCGATGAGTGGACCTAAATATAGAGAGCCGAGAAATATAATTCTGAAGGCCGACCAGAAGATAGTCCTGTCTGCTTTGGAACAGTACGTAATTGATTGGTCTAAGCGAGAAAAAGTTGAACCTACAGTACTCAATGATTGGCTGGACCTCACCAAGAGCAATTACAAGCGTCTGGTCCGTCAGTCATAATTCAGTCGTCGTCCATTAGAGAATATCCGCGTCCATAATCCAAAGACCTATTCCATATTCCATATAACAGTATTAGCACCAAATTCAAAAAGACAATCATAGTACACATAAACATAGGCTTGTTTCCTGCAAGAGAGAAGCGGTCAACAGTTTTCAATGATGCCGGCAAGACATCATGATGTTCCAAAAATATCAAATCCGTATCACTGATCAGTATTCTTAATCCATATATTCGTTGTAAAGTCGTCATCTAAAGAATGATGTATCTCAGTCACGCTTTGATTGTGACTGTCGTTGAAACAATCCGCCATATTGACAGAAGTATCCTTCCCCAAGCAAAACAAGTACCGAGAAGCCCCAATTCGCAAGAAGTTCTAGCAAATCTTCAGAGTAAATTCGTCATACCCCCAGCAGACAAAGCTCCAAATAATATAATATTCATATGTGCAAATATTACTATTACCAGGTGCTGGTTGAAGAATAGAGTGTACACATATGGTCATCAAATACGTCTAGTTACTCTCAAACTGCATTTACTCTGGAAGACGTATTTAACAATCAAATACCTCTTTCCCTGAGAAACGTTTTGTGTCTTCCAACCAAACATAAAGATATACCAAAAGTATACTGGACTCCCAAAATGCATAAATCACCATACAAAGCTAGATTCATAGCTGGTTCTAGAAGCTGCACCACCAAGCTTCTTTCAACCCCGTTGACGAGGGCCATTCAGGAAGTAAAAGCATTTTGGGAAAGGTATTGCGCTACTATTTCTAAAAACTCTGGCGTTGAATGTATGTGAATATTGAAAAACTCAAACTGTCTTACGGAAGAAATTGAAGCTAACGGTCACATACCGTACAGACATGTATCGAGATGGGATTTCTCGACTCGCTGTACTACAATCCCTCATCAGGCCCTTATTGTCCGTCTAAATTCATTAATAGTATCCGTGTTAAAAAAAATGATCGCAGCTATATTAATGTCGGAAGCCATAAAGCATTCTTTAGCTCTACTACATACAAGAGATATCATTTATGGGATGTTTCTTTGTTTATAGAGTTGCTTGAATTTCTTATTGAAAATATCTGCGTGAAATTTGGCAACACAATATATCAACAGCATATAGGTATTCCAATGGGTACTAATTCTGCACCCCTATTGGCTGACCTATATCTGTTCTCTTGTGAATATGACTATATACAGGCGCTTTCAAAACCGATCCATTCAAAGCCCGTTCCTTCTCATTCACCAAACGCTATATAGACGATCTTCTCGCTGTAGATATTCGCTATATATGTGACGCAGTGAAGAATATATATCCACCTGCACTGGATTTGAAGGAAACTACAGATAACCCTACAGGCACGTCGTATTTAGACCTATATCTCTATAATAATGAAGCGGGCCTTCTCACTCGTCGACTGTTTGAGAAAAGAGATGATTACAATTTCGTAAACTGTCCCTTTCTGGACAATAATTTTCCAGTGGGTCCTGCATATGGCGTATACATATCACGCCTAGTCGCATTTGCTAGATCCTGTGTTGAATGTGATGATTTTAATCAACGTGTTGCAGAAACTTATAAAACAGGGCTACACCACCAAGCGCCTCCACCCAAAAATTTCTCAAATTTGGCGATACATATCGCATGCTGATAGCAAAATACGAGCGTAACGTGCAGATCTATGGCGTTACGTTTCGTAACTTGTGTCTAATTCCGTTTAACCTGGGGCTAGGGGCCGTATGAACCCATGTACTTCTAGATCCTTAAGGTACTCATATGAACAGGCACAATCAAAGCGTGACTGAGATACATCATTCTTAATATTATGGATTAAGAATACTGATCAGCGATACGGATTTGATATTTTTTGAAACATCATGATGTCTTGCCGGCATCATTGAAAACTGTTGACGCGGGATATTCTCTAATGGGCGACGGCTGAATTATGAATGGCGGACCAGACGCTTGTAATCGTAGTGGTTTGAGGTTTTCTCGTTCTCTTTTATGGATGTCTCGGCGAAGACTATCCTCTCATGACGTTTGGTGGTCTTACCATCAGGGCCTACGGTCTTCTGTCAGTGAGAGAGCTTCAAAGTAAAACTCTAGACTTATGGAAGTTTTTTCCGCTGGAGAGCATCGGCGTAAAGTCCTTTTCGGATTTCTGCGGGCGGAACAGGGCGAGAACCTGAGGAATCATCTATTTCATTGTTAGCTACGGTATCTTCAGGAACGCTTGTGGCCTTTGGAGCGGTTTTTTTAAAGTGTCCTTCCTGATGACAAATCAGGCATTTATATTTCAAAGAACACCTCGAGTTCATGTGATCTTCTGATCCACAAGTATAACATGTTTCTACTTGACCGTTATACCATACAGGAAATCTGATACCTCGAAGAAGGAAGAGTGCGTTTGAATCTCGACATCCAAATTCTTCTAACTCCTGTCTCAAACTCTCTATCAAACGAATAGAACTCTTTTTGTATAGAGAGAACATCACCATAGAACTCGAATGCAGTTCTGATCGTAGAATCTGAGAAATCGCATCGTTCTTTCATCTTTACTAGCAATTTCCCTGAGTCTATTTTCTCAACATGACCACGTTGATCTCCAACGCGAATGCCTTCCAGCATTAGGCGAATTTGGGGAATTTCATTTGCTGGTGTGACGTCCCACAGGGTATTCCATACCTGTACCAGACCTGTAAGGACTGACCGTCCTCATCCAACAGTATATTTTAATGCGCGATATATATCAATCGCATTAGCGTTCTCTAAACCTAGAAGTTTTAGGCTTAGTCACCTATCAAACATTCTAAACGCCATAGTTAAAAAAAATATATTCAAAGCCCCACTAGGGAGTCTCAATACAACTAAAAACTACAAATAGTGACACGTACACACCTCAACAGCATGGTCTCCAATAGAGTTAACATTGACTACCCCCCGAGGGAGCCCCACTCCAAAGGTGTATACTGTAACCAGTACAACAATACACTAGAACTTCAGGTCCAGACAGAACAATAGCCCAGATCTAAGCTCGGCGAGTTGCCTGGTAACACCGAGTAACAAAAGTACAGAGAACAAAGACTAGCGCACAACTGTACACTCAGGGATAAGCCTAGAACGCACAGTCATATATCTTCACTATGGTACATATATTCAACCCACCTCGGTATACACAAATATTATGTGCAAATCGACCGAAGCTAAACCGAACGAAAAACGGTGAGCCCTCCATGCCCCCCAAAAATCTGGAGCTCTCAAAACAGCGAGAGGGCATTGAACGAAGCAATGCATTACATTCATTTCCAATATTGTGCCAGTGTATTAAAGGGAAATATTTTAGTTACAAGCGTCTAGTCCGTCATTCATAATCCAGCCGTCGTCCATTAGAGAATATCCGTGTCCATAATCCAAAGACCTATTCCATTTCCATATAACAGTATTAGCACCAAATTCAAAAAGACAAAAGTATACATAAACATAGGCTTGTTTCCTGCAAGAGAGAAGCGGTCAACAGTTTTCAATGATGCCGGCAAGACATCATGATGTTCCAAAATATCAAATCCGTATCGCTGATCAGTATTCTTAATCCATAATATTCGTTATAGAGTCGTCATCTAAAAATGATGTATCTCAGTCACGCTTTGATTGTGACTGTTCATATGAGTACCATGAGGATCTTGAAGTACATGGGCTCATACGGCCCCTAGCCCCGGGTTAAGCGGAATTAGACACAGTTACGAAACGTAGCGCCATAGATCTTGCACGCTACGTTCGTATTTTGCTATCAGCATGCGATATGTATCGCCAAATTTGAGAAACTTTGAGTGGAGGCGCTTGGTGGAATAGCCCTGTTTTATAAGTTTCTGCAACAATGTTTTGTGACGTTGATTAAAATCATCACATTTAACACAGGATCTAGCAAATGCTACTAAGCGAGATATGTATACGCCATATGCAGGTCCCACTGGAATATTACTATCCAGAAAGGGATAGTTTACGATGTCGAAATTGTAATCATCTCTTTTGTCATAAAGTCGACGAGAGAGAATGCCCGCTTCATTTTTATAGAGATAGAGATCTAAATATGATGTGCCTGTAGGGCTATCTGTAGTTTCCTTCAAATCCAGTGAAGGTGGATATATATCCTTCACTGCGTCATTTATATAGCGATTATCCACAGCGAGAAGATCGTCTATATAGCGTTTGGTGAATGAGAAGGAACGGGCTTTGAATGGATCGGTTTTTGAAAGCGCCTGCATATAGTCATATTCATAAGAGAACAGATACAGGTCAGCCAACAGGGGTGCACAATTAGTACCCATTGGAATACCTATATGCTGCTGATATATTGTGTTGCCAAATTTCACATAGATATTTTTAATGAGAAATTCAAGCAACTCTATAAACAAAGAAACATCCCATGAATGATATCTCTTGTATGTAGTCGAGCTAAAGAATGCTTTATGGCTTCCGACATTAATATATCTACGATCAGTTTTCTTGAACACAGATACTATTAATGAACTTAGACGGTCAATAAGGTCCTGATGAGGGATTGTAGTATAGAGAGTCGAGAAATCCCATGTGGATACATGTCTGTACGGTATGTGACCTTTAGCATCAAGTTCTTCCGTAAGACATTTTGAGTTTTTCAATATCCACATACATTCAACGCCAGAGTTCTTAGAAATAGTGGCGCAATACCTTTCCCAAAATGCTTTTACCTCCTGAAGGGCCCTCGTCAATAGGGTTGAAAGAAGCTTGGTGGTGCAGCTTCTAGAACCAGCTATGAATCTAGCTTTGTATGGTGATTTATGCATTTTGGGAGTCCAGTATATTTTTGGTATGTCGTTATGATTGGTTGGAAGACAAATACCTCTTTCCCTGAGAAACTTTTGTGATTGTTAAATAAATCTTCCAGAGTAAATGCAGTTTGGGAGTAAGTAGACGTATTTGATGAAGATATGTCTACACTCAATTCTTTAACCAGCACCTGGTAATAGTAATATTTACATATGAATATTATATTATTCGGAGCTTTGTCTGCTGGGACTATGACGAATTGGGGGCATATAGATCTGGAATCAACCATCCCCAAGTACATGTTGAACTCTATTCCTCATATAGCTACATGTCCATTTCAATAAAGGAGAGAAAAATCTACCTCAATATTTCCTGCAGAAGACGGAATTAAGGAGGTGGGAAATCTGAATCAATATATTCTGTGAGAGGCGATAAAGGGGAGAGAAATCTACATCGACATCTTCTGTGAAGAGATGGATAGAGGAGAGAAAGACTTACCTCATAACAGCGCGACAGTTTCCAAACTCCTGTACTGAAGACGGAATAAAGGGGAGAGAAATCTACCTCAATATTTCCTGCGAGACGGCAAAAAGGGAAGAGAAATCTACCTCAAAATATTCGGCGAATGTATAGAGGAGAGAACACTTTACCTCACGACAGCACGGCAGTGTGACAGTCTCCAAGCTGCCTTATTAAAGACGGAATTAAGCGGGAGAGAGATCTGAATCAATATATTCTGTGATAGGCGATACAGGGGAGAGAAATCTACTTCGACATGTTCTGTGAAGGGCTGGATAGAGGAGAGAAACACCTCACGAAAGCATGACAGTGCGACAGTCCCCGGGCCAAGATACCTGACTATAGATAGAACGAAGGGGAGAGAAACCTATCTCAACATATTCGGTGAAGGGATCAATGGATAGAGGAGAGAAAAACTTACCTCACGACAGCACGACAGTGCGACAGACTCCCAGCCACCTCACTAAAGACGGAATAAAGTGAGGGAAATCTGCCTCAATATATTCTGCGAGAAGCGATCAAGGGGGGACCAATTTACCTCGACTCATTCGGCGAAGGGATGGATAGAGGAGAGAAAGACTTACCTCACTACAACACGACAGTGCTCCAAGCTCCCGTACTGAAGACGGAATAAAGGGAAGACAAATCTACCTCAATATTTCCTGCGGGAAGTGAAGCTGTTAGCCAGTCTGACAGTTCTCTCCAAAGTTTTATCACACTAGCAGCAATCAAGTAACATACATTACTGTGTGAAATAATATCGGTCTCATTTGAACAGAAGTTGCGTTTTTCATTACTAATTAGCTTGATGTTAAATAAAAAGGATTTGCAATGTAGTTAACAAAAATGTGTGTAATACATGTAGATTGAATTGTTCGTTTGTAAGTTTAGTGTTTTTTGTTCTTGTCATTGGTAATATATATAAATTTTATGTATCTGTTTCTAGTTTTCTGGACCAATGGGTTCTAAATATATTTGATTTCATTTCTGTTCCCACACATCTTCTTTCGATGACTTCATAAAAATACTATATTATTTTATACATCCTAGGGGGGAAAGGAGGGTAAACAATACACTTGGGAATAGTACTCCTAAAGGAAAATGGCATGGCTTTGACATTTTGTCAAGAATAGGCTTTTTTGGACTTTCAGTGTACCCGGTCCCCGTACTTCACTCGAGAACTGGTTTTACATCTTTCCTACAATTTGACATTTTGGCAAATTGAACTATTATACTATGATGGACTTAGGTTGATACAGAGTTTTACTGAACCATTTGGGTAATATAGGCTAAGGTCGAAGGTGTCCGTGAAAGTCCCTTTCGACTGATTCAGAAGGCTTCACATGTGACTGTGACTATTATATGATCAGTGATTGAATAAAACTTCTTCATTGGGTTTAATTTGGCAGCCGTCAATATCGTGTTTTATCAGACCCACCAGTCAATCACACGATGAAATTTAGGCAATGGGATATCAGTTATATAAGAATACTTATTCAAGTACTTTTTTCATCACAGTATGACTCATGGATCAGTATATACCGAGAATGACACAGCAGCAATGATGGGCTCCTTGACAGGATTGTCCAGCTCATGGTTAAGCCTGTGTGGTGCAAGAGTTCAGTGCGGACAGAGGCAAAACAAAAACTTGGTCAGCAATTTGCTGCTGTATCACCAACAAAAATGCTGCACAAATTGTACTTGGAGCACCACCAAGAGGACAATGCAGTTATATACACTGTTGATGATGATGGAGTGGATTTTCTGAATGAGGCAAATGATGCAATGATGGAACAACTGAAGGGAAAGGGAAGTTCTTGGATATCGTTATCATTAGATGTACTTTGCCTGCATTCAAGGTAAATGTTGTAAATGCAAGTGAAAAGAATAATATTACATTCGGTCACTGTACCTGTCTTAAAATGTCCTCAAATTGTCAGCACATAATGGATGGCAATGCCAAGTGGTTTCGATGTAATCATGTGTGTTCTGTTTATAGTCCTGTGCAGCTCCTGTAGATCAATGTCCATATGTTTTATAATGTGTAATGTAATTCCTGCAGGCTGAAAATGGGAGTTTTGATTTTTCAAACACCATGAGTAAATTTACAGACAATGTAGTGAAGCTGGCACTAGGCCTTCACAACATTGTGGAGTATGATGATTATGTTATGAATGAACGTCCGGTGGATTTTTCGCACATACTGACATTAGAGGACATAAAGAAGGGGGCAGTCCTGCTGACGGTGTGTCGGGATCAGAGCAAAATGATTTCTGAGGTGAGTGCATAAACGTGGTATTGATTTAATATGACATATGCAGTGAAACCTGGAAGAAGTGACCAACGACGGGACCAAGCGAAAATGTATCTATTGACAGTGCCTCAGTTTTCACAGGTTGTTGCACTAGCGGCAGTGACTTTCACTTGTGAACACAATATCTATGGCCATAATAGAGCTAGCTTGTTGACAATTGGCACAATGCTGCCTTATGAGAACCTGCACGTGACGTTCACTCAGGACTGACCGTTACCGATTTTGAAAGATCACAGAGGCAAACATGTGAATACCAGTGACAGTCCCTTGTTAACATCTAAGGGGCAAATAGAGCTAGGTTGAGATTTGACACAAGGCTGTCTTAGGGCAGAGTGTAGGTGAAATTCACGTAGAACTGACCTTGACCCGTTTTCAAATGTAATGGAGGTGAAAATGTGAATACCAGTGACAGTCCCATGTGAATACAGTATTTAAGGGCCAAATACAGTTCATGCAGAACTGACCGTGACATTGACCTATTTTCAAATGTAACAGAGGTAAAGATGTGAATACCGGCGACAGTCCCTTGTGAACACAGTATTTAAGGGCCAACAACATTTATTGCCACCTGAACCGCCCTGAATCGTAACATTTATTTGTGTTTCAGGTTACTAGATTGGTTAGTAGTTATCAGTAAATTTATGAAAAACAAATGATTTTGAGTTCACATAATAATATTTCAGGCACTGGATGGACATCTAGACATCGATATGTCCCCACCAGGTCCCACTCTGTGCGAAATGGCGTTGAAATGGCCAGGACCATTTGTCCCAGTGAGAGAATTGATGAGGAAGGCAGGGCCCAAAACAGTCCCATCTGCCGGTTATGTTGTGGAAGAACTCTCTGCCCTGCAATGTGATGGACTTGGAGAAGTCATTGATGTCAGAAACTCGAAGGTGTTCATCAAAGCTTTGCCGGTAAATGAGGCAGATACAGAAAAGTAAGTTTGCATTATAAACTCTTAGAGAAGTTTGAAAATGTAGATGAAGATGTAAATTACACATCGAAAAACCAGATGTATGATTATGTGATATGTATTGGTGTATGAATGTGCTCGGTCCAATGGAACCTAAACTGGCTACCGAGGGGAAATATGGTGTATTATTAGTATCATTTTATATTGCTGCTAGTGTCATCCATCCATCATGCACATGAACCTGATATGTAATTAGGGTTTATAATCCAACTTTTCGAATTGCATTATGCAACTGACAATGGTCCAAGAGTTCTATAAAAATTCATCGACTGATTTTAATTATTTTGATCATCCTGTGGAGTGTTTTATCTAGCTACCTCTCCGATCTCCGTCTCCGAATTTGTCAAACTAACACAGACATATAAGTCGAAAATGGCATCCACGAACTTAACAGCTGAAAAAAGTACCAATTTAGCTGCCATCTTTTAAACCAGTGCTGACTTGGGATAATGGCGAAAAACTTCCTGCATTCCACTATATGACCTACATACATGTATGGTTGTGTCTGTAGGTCTGTGCCCGATTTTCAATAGATTATGTCATATCACCTATATAGCTCACGACACTTCTTGCCAGGTTCGAAAAGAGGGCTTGTAATGTATGACTATAAAATGGGGCGCGGCGGGGGGGGAGAGGCAGACATTTCCAAGGTAAGTGCCTCTTCAGAGAAAGGCAAGACCCTGCCCCTTTCAATTTCAAGCTAGGGGTTTGATCTGCAATATTTTTAACATTTGTTTTAATTTCAAGCTCCCTGATTCGATCTTAGAAAATTTCACTTTGTGTCACTGAATTTGTAGAGGGTTGACGTGGATCGTGTGCTACTTTGTTAAAAGGAAGATGGAATGCTGTTTTTAATATACATGTACCTTGAAGGATTACAATAACCTTAAACCTATTCTGTTTTATTCTATCCTCAAAGGTTGGCAGTGATGAAGGATAGCCTGGCGAGATATAAAATGACGGCAGAAGAGTACGTTCAAGTGTTTGGGTTGAGAGATAACTCAATAACCCAAAAACTTCATAGAACGCTGTTGGACAGAGTGGGTGGCGGAAAATACCAACCCTACTACAAACACTTCGTTTGATATCAGTTACAAAACTGTTCTTCTGTGACATACAAAGATGAGAAGTTTAAGATTGTACATTAGCCTGCAGGTTTACATGTATATCAGTTGAGGCAATCTCATTCGGACGGGATAGACAACGGCTGTGACATCAGAAGGACATGTGAGCAATTCCGCCTGATATGTCACTTGGTGTGACACTTGATTCACTAATATCCTAAATACAATAATTACCTTTTAGGCATCTTTTAAATCCTCTTCAATAAGTCTATCCCGAAATTCCATTGTTTGCAAGTAATAATTATGATTTAGGCATCTGTTAAATCTGCTTCAATTATTCCATCCTGTTATATATATTTTTATCAACAGGTATTGTATTAAATCTAGGATTTGAAGCTTTCTATACAGGACAAATTGAAAGAAATGCGAATACAGAAAGGCCTGCAATAATTCGATGACGAAAAAACACAGAAGCAAATTGCAGAAAATATTGTGCCTACATTCAGCTCTGATTTTTGAAAACTGTTCGCAATTGGGTTGCGCTGCAACATGTTGGCAAAAGAAAATGACCTTCAGTCTAAGTTCTTCATTTAATTGAGTTTAAAGATGGTGTAAAAGTAATTAAATTATTGGATACTTTACTGTAAGTGGTTTTTACCCCTCGACAATTTTTGCCAACGGGTATTATCGCCATCATGTACGAACGTCCGTACGTGATCGAGATATCTGCAAAACGTTTTCACCGATCAAGTCCAAATTTGGTTTGCTTACTTATATAGTTGAGGGACAGAGGCTTATTGAATTTGGACCTGATTGGGTGGAAACCTTGGTGGCCATCTTTAAGTTATGTAAAATCGTTAATGATCCATGTCTCTGATAAGATAAGATAAGATAAGATATTTATTTAACGTCAGTTTTGAAATACAAAGAACGCTAGCCAAAGGCTAATATCACCGACGATTAAGACAACTAATAACAATGACAATGATAACAAAGTAGATTCTTAAAACAAGTGTACTTAAATATTTCACTAAAACCATTTCTCACTATAATTAAATACTAGTATTACATAAAATAGTTAAATATACATAAAACAATTGTAGGCTGGACTCAAATATTACATAATAATCAATGTAGACTAGCTGAAAATTACTTAAAACAATGGTAGATTGTAGATAACTATTAAAAAAAATTATAATAATAATAAAAATTTATGAATGATACCATTCAACTGTTCAATACAAATTTTGTATACATCATCGATACATCAAGAGACTTTCAATGAATTACCAAACCGGTTTTTCTGATTGGACAGAAACCTTGTTGGTCAACTTTAATTTAAGCAACTTCGTATTCGAAAATTATCCATATTTCTGATACCATTCAACTGTTTAATATGAAATTTTTTTTTACCGATATATCTGAAGATCACCTTGATTTTCTTATACCAAGTATAAACCCTACCAAGTGACATAAATTTACTGAGTGAGGATTCTGTTTTGGGGAGTGTTCATTGAAACTCGGAACTAATCGAGACGTATAAGAGTTACCCCATAGCCGAGGGGTTTTCAGATGAATAGCTTCGTGTCTTAATAGTGATGCAAAACTTCTTTGCTATCAAAGTAACGATTGGGTGATGTAAGATTTTGGGCATTTGTATTAGGTGAGCTTTGCTTCTGTCTTGAGAAGGTTTCCTGTTGACTTGGATATGTACATTTTGTACGCGACACCATCCCCCAATGGGCAATGAATTTCCATGTCCAGTCCCATGGTTGTTTGTAGTTCATGTAAACTTGTATATAATATATGTATATATGGGAAAAATGAGGAAATACTGATGCGGAGAAAGGTAACAGAAAATATAGAAAACACCTTCTGGAATAAACTACATTCTTCTATTCCGACTGCAGTTTCGAACTATATGTTCTTATCAATTATTCCTTGATAAGAACATACAGTTCGAAACTGCAGTCCGAATAAAAGAATGTAATTCATTCCAGAAGGTGTTTTGTATTTTTCTATGTATATATGTATATAATAGTGTCATCTGCATAGAGCTCAATAACGGTGACATAAGAATAAATCATTGACGTATATAATAAAGATCAGTTGTCAAAGGATGGACCCCTGAGAAACATCAGTCTGAATGCAGAGATGATCAGACATGTGATCATCAACAAACAAATTTGTGTGTATTATATACATGTACATGTACATATGATTTCATGAAATCTGAGTACTTCGTCATCATGAATTTGATTTTTTTTTCTGAGAATAAATTACAAAGAGTCTACATGTATCTGCATTTCTTTGTTCATTGTTTAACATTTATTTAGCCAAGAAATACTATAGAGTCAGAGAGTGGATGCATTCACTCTACCTGCATTGTCTGATTTTAGTTAATCTTGAATAGGTTCTGAACCAGAAATTAATATGGAGTTTGGGGGTGTCCTTAAGGTATGTGCGCTCATGGGTGGGGGGGGGGGGGTAAAAAAATGGGAAATTCGTATGGTCGAGTTGGAAAATTTTCTCCCCGCTATCCCTTCACAGTACAGATCATGGTAGATTTCTCTCCCCTTTATCCCGTCTCACAGAATATATCGAGGTACATTTTTCTCCACTTTATTCTTCAGGAAGGCTTCAATCTGTTGGACTCTCGCACTTCCTTGCAATGAGTTTTCTCCCCTTTATCGCATGCTGATAAATGTAGATTGGATACTGTCGCACTGTCGTAGTGCCGTGAGGTAAATTTTTCTCTCTTCCCTACACTGAATGTATTGAAGTAGATTTCTCTCCCCTTTATCCCGTCCAAGGTAAATTGGAGACTGTCGTGCTGTCGTGAGGTAAGGTTTTCTCTCCTCTATTCATCTCTTCACCGAAAAGCTCGTAGTAGATTTCTCTCCCATTTATCCCCGTCTCGCCGAATATTTTGAGATAGATTTCTCTCCCATCTTTAGCAAGATATAATGTAGACTGTCGCACTGTCGTAAGTTGAGGTTTTCTCTCCTCTATTCATGTCGATATAGATTTCTCTCTCCTTTACTGCCTCTCACAGAATTATAGCAGCAGATTTCTCTCCGATTTATTCTGTCTTTAGTAAGGTATGTTGGACACTGTCGCTCTGTCGTGAGCGAGAGATTTTCTCTCCTCTATCCATTCCTTCATTGAATATGTCGAGGTACATTTATCTCCCCCTTATCCCGCCTCGCAGAAATTATCGAGGTACATTTTTCTCCCCTTTATTCTTGTTAAGGAAGACTTCGATCTGTCGAACTTTCGCACTGTCTTCCAATGAGTTTTCTCCCCTTTATCGTATGTTGATAAATGTAGATTGGATACTGTCGCACTGTTATAGTGTCGCGAGGTAAATTTTTGTCTCCACCCTCCACTGAATGTATTGAAATAGATTTCCCTCCACTTTATCCCGTCTTTTTGAAGGTAAATTGGAGACTGTCGCACTGTCGTACTGTCGTGAGGTCTCCTCTATTCATCTCTTCACCGAACAGATCATGGTAGATTTCTCTCCCCTTTATCCCCGTCTCGTAGAATATTTTGAGATAGATCTCTCTCCCCTTTATTCCATCTTCAGTAAGGTATGATGTCGACTGTCGCACTGTCGTGAGGTAAGGTTTTCTCTCCTCTATCCATCTGTTCGCCGAACAGATCGTGGTAGATTTCTCTCCCTTTTATCCCCGTCTCTCAGAATATTTTGACATATATTTCTCTCCCCTTTATTCCATCTTAGTAAGGTAGAATGGAGACTGTCGCACTGTCGTGCTGTCGTGAGGTAAGTTTTCTCTCCTCTATTCATGTCTTCACCTATCAGATCATGGTAGATTTCCTTCCCCTTTATACCGTCTCACAGAAAATTTTGAGGTAGATTTCAGCTGTTTCAAAACTGTTCTGTCAGACTAACGCGCCCTGACATAAGTTCTCTCCTTTTTATCATTAACCTCGTCCTGTGTTGATAACATCATCAGATTAGGTGTTGTAGAGGGAAATTTACACTTGGGAACTGGGGG
>JAVTVY010036874.1:0-16645 GCA_036873755.1 Hanleya hanleyi | reverse complement strand
TCACCTGCCGTATATTAAAAGTCTGCAAATTGATCGGTTTAATTTGCACATGATGTCCCAGTGTGGCATATATAATTGAATAAAATATAATTATTTGCATAACTCTGTACTGTGTACGTTATGCTGTGTCATAAGGGCCTGTCCAATCTGCAATATCTAATGTCCACAAACGGTAAATATAATAGAAAATGTATGGCGCATATAAGTGAAATATATGGCAAATGATACACATTTACAACACTGGCAAATAATGAAGCAACGATATTTATTTACTAGAGTAGGTAAAACAATATCATACCATATATGTTCTGTGTTGACCTGTCGTTTAAATACATTTGTCTATATTTGTCTTTCCATTTAAACACCATACGTACACCATGGCCCTGATGTGTATGTTAAAAGCATGCAAATTATATCCACATATGTTAATATTTACAGGTCCGTTCAAACTTTTGCAAATATAACAGTTATATTCACCTTATATTTAGTGGTAATATTAAATAATATCAAATCGAGATTTTCGTGTAGTGGTAGTTCCCGCCTACGAAGCTGGGTCATCATGACATGAAGGAACCAGACGTATGGCTATATATCGTTCATCCAATTTTGCGCCTCGACAAAAAATGTTGAAACAAAAATAAAATAAATACCAACTGCTCCACCCCTGGCCTATATACAATAAAATGCCACAAATATGATGAATAAACATTTAGAGATGCATGTGTTTCACTGTGTTTACATTGATATACGTTCATGAAATCGACAAGAATCGAATGACCATCCTAGAAAATTACATGCAAAATACATTTGCATATGCTATTAAACGTGTAATCATCCGCATGTGCGAGCACCTTTCTTTGGTTTCAAATCCTGCAATTTGCACAAGTTTCTATAGTCAAGGAAATATCATCAAACATCCATTTATCATAACCATGTGTAACATATGCAAATTGTCATATTTAACATTTATGTAGTGCACGTTGCAAATATAATGAAATACGAAAATGCCATTACATGAAACCTAGCAAGTTCATACGTTTTATGTTCAATTTCACCAACTCGTCATCTATATAGGGAATGTTTCAGAAATATACAGATTTAATAATTCCAGTGAAATGTAGATAAAAACCATTGATTTCACCGTACATTACACGTATATGGAAGACTCGTATGTACAAGTATATATCACAAGTTGGTTACATACATATGCCAATGACCTGCCCACTGTATGGCGAAGCTATGGCAAATATTTTTATTTGCTTATATACGAACCGACTGGAGTTTATTTTACATCCGACTATATAAAATCCTTTATCACACGGGTTAAATATGACTAAACTAGAACATACGCAATGTGCTCACTATGGTATTCAAATGTTAAGCGAACGCAATCATTTAATTTTTCTCAACTTACTAGTCAAATGTCTGTGAATGCGACCATTCACCAGGGTATCAGATGTAAGTAAAACTACATATTCACTACGGCAGATCATCCCCCATTTGCAACCAATCAAATTAATGTACACCCCAAACATTCCACATGGTTATGTCATATAGCTGAAATTAGGGACTCTCCAAGCTGCACTGTACAGTTAAATTATTATAAATATCTAATTACACCATATCGGAAATGTATTATAAATGAATGCAAATTTCGGACTCTCACATTCCTGCACTATACATTTAACATACATGTTAAATGTACAATTTTCTGTAGTGTAACCATCTCAGCTTAGTGTCTTCAGCTGCAATGATGTTATATATATTTCATTATTTTTCACTGAAGGTCTGCCCTAGAGTTCTCCCACTTCATATTTGCTTTTTGAGGTTTGGTACACTCTTTTATGTCAAACTTTGGGGAAGCCTTCTTCACCAGTTCAGGTATATCTTGAAATTCTAAAAAAAAGTAATATTTAGACTATAAGCGGCTTTGATATTTCATATTTCACGTCCTTTTAAAGTTGTTAGGTCGTTCACAAGCCTAAAGGAATAGTAAACGTTTGCCTTAGAGTACTTTTATTCAACCTACCAAAACGTCGTTAACCTTTGATGAATGACCCTTGGGTGCCATTCCTCATTATTCTTTTGGAGATTTCTAAATGTTATAACTTATCTAGACACTAGACATCATGTAAAACAAATATGCATGCCGGAGACGAACCAACGTTGTTAATTCACCGATAACGTTATGGGATGCTTTCAAGTATATACTTGCTTTATTTACCTATGAGCAAGTTGTGGAAGATTATTTTTTTTTGCACAACATACGCTTCCTTTAGTAGTTGCGTAAAATGTTAAACAAATATATTTTGGTCCCTTTGCATAATCTAGGCCCAATTATGTTATATATATATACACTGTTGTTTAATCACTAAACAGGCAATTATAATCCATATTGAACCTTAAAATACCTTCCTATCGATGTCTACTTCCCTACTGAAGCGGCATAATGAAAAGGGCTTTAAAGTTATCTGTAACAATCGCGAGAAATGGAACATGAAATGGTTGTACAGATCATCATACAAACACATACATTAAATGTGTTTCATTCGATTAGAATAAATCGCAAAACATAAAGAAGAAATACTCTGGACGCTGGTGGAACCATTCTTTCATTAGCCTACCCAAACATGGCAGAAACTGTTAATATTGCTTCAATGAACTGTCAGGGATTAGCTAGCCTGAATAAAAGGCGTGAGGTTTTCCATATTTCAAAAAAAGAAACATTCAATAATATGTTTACAGGATATTCGCTTTTTTTGGTTATAAAGTACACAAAGTAGAAACCGATCCGGATCGTAACTATTTGATTATGACTCTCAATATTTGCGATACACCAGTCACCTTGGTAAATATATACTCACCATCACAGATAAACCTGGCTTTTTTCATGAAATAAATTCAATCATAAGGGACGTTGTAAATCCGTCAACAATTATCTGTGGTGATTGAAACTTGGACTTCTTTATTGCATCTACTGATATATTTAATATTACTACTGAATCGGGCATTAAACCGGGATATAAAACCAGATCATTTTATAATCATCTTGAAATTACAACACATATAAGGGAAGTGAGAAGAGGTGCCGACATACTGACAGAGTCGCATGACTTCACAGTATAGTCTTCTGGTTAACCTATTCTATATCACATACCAAGAATCTAACGATTCGGGATATGTGTTGTATCTCAGGTACGCTTTTTTGTACCTGTTCATGTGGCAACTTGGAAGACATGACCACACGGCCCATAGCACCGGCATAAGCGGTATTAGATACAAATCTAGAGAGCTATGATGGAAATGCTTTGAGAACTCGTATTTTGGTGATTGGTGAGCTGTGTCTCTGTGACAACTCGTACACTGGGGATTGGTGAGCTGTATCGTCGTCAGATGAAACTGATGGAATTTAACACAAAAGACTAGTCTGTAAGGCCCGATGTCGGCCCAGCATCAACTTGCCACAATGCCAACATATATCAAAGACCAAAATTTGCAAATTACGAAAGGGGGAAATCATAATGGAAATTTCGTTGCTCCTTAATAAAAGATATAGATTACTTGAACCTGATTAAGACGGAGATTACGAACGCCATTGATGAATATGCCGTACCAGTGTATAATCGCGAAAGTTTATCAAATATTGACCGCTCAATTTTCCAATTCAGTATTGACGACTCACTTTTCTTAGAAACTCTTTTAATAAAAATAAGAGACTATCAACTTTGCCTCACGTAGGAAGAAAGAAAAATTCAAAGAAAAACATGATCTTGAAAAATAGATTGATTCGTTAGAAAGGGAGATAGAACGATATTTTTTTCAATTTAAATATTGAAAGATGGAATGAATTTGGCGAAGGAAAATCATGCAAAATATTCGGAATGAAAATATGAATGGAATTATAGCTAGAACAAAGGCAAAGGCATAGGGGTCTGGTATGGGTGAAAAAATACTTTCTGGGTTGGGGAAAAATACACAAATAAGGTTATAGTGCGAATAACATTGGATAATGGGGAAGATTTTTTTTCTTTGATAGGCATTTAGAAGTCGGCGTATATAACACCATTCTATTCTATGGATAACAATTTCTTAACAATGACGTTTTCGTTGGAGATATTTTCAAAAAGCAACGAAACGTCAGCTCCACAGCAATGGGGAGGAAGTATTTGACAACCAGAAAATCCTAAATGAACAAAAATTATATTATGAAAAACTTTACAGTAACATAGATCAGATAGATGCAACCGAAGTAAAGAATAGTCTGGAAACATTAGAACCGACACTTAGCACAAGAGAGTCAATTGCTTCAGAGGGTGTAATCACATATAAAGAGCTTAGCGAAGCCTGGAAAAATACCAAAAACGACAAAAACCCAGGCATCGATGGTTCTCCAGTCGAATTTTTCAAAATGTTTTTTCAAAATAGTTCTACGGGTGCACTCCACACTAGGGCCACGGTTTCGTACAAATGGCCCCTCCCTAATTTCATAATAAGGAAGGTCGTCTGTTTAAGACAGCATGGTAATACTTCTTCCCTTTCTACTAACTGATATCTATAGTATCACCCTGCTGGACGTAACCATTTCTTCAAACGAGGATATAACATTTGCTTGCTGGTCTCAACTACGCGCCACTACGGAGCTAATCGTTTCTGGAATTGAATATCAGGCAGGCCAAAATCCTCACTTTTTCGGGAAACGAAAATGATGATTCCTTTATGGCGATAAAATTTTACAAAAAACGAGTAGGTCGACCCCCTGTTTTTTTCGCCATTTTAAATTGTCCTTTGGACGGGAAACACTTTAACATACATAAAAAGAAAATCATTTCATACGTTTTCTCTGGGTTGCGGGTAGAATTTGACACATTTTCATATATTTTAAGGAGTTTTTCAGAAAAGTTGAAGAAGGTTTAAGGAGGATTGCGCGTCTTTCATTTTCAATTTCAATAGCTCACTTACCTCCTGGAATAATGGCATGAGTGTGCCCATTCGGAAAATATATACTTTTATAGGGGTTTTCTTAAAGATTTCACATATATTTAAGGCCGAAGACCCGAACCCATGTCTATTTTTAACCGCACATCATTTAGGTGTGGAATGCACCCTACGGTCAACAAATTAGCTTACCTGAAAAGGGAATTGTTGATAACACAAGACAAGGTGTAATAACTTGTCAACTTAAACCTGGCAAACCCGAGACATTCTTAAAAACCTTGAGACCAATAACCCTTTTAAATGCAACATATAACCTAGCATCATCTTTTATTGCAAATCGACTGAAAATAGTTTTGAATAAACTTGTTCACGAGGACTAGAGGGTTTTGTGCCAGGTAGAAATATTGGAGAGAATGTAAGCCTAGTTTATAATCTTATGCTCTTTACTAAATATAGAGGTATCCCAGGCTTACTGCTAATTATAGATTTCGAAAAAGCTTTTGACTCGGTCTCCTGGATATTTGTTGACGAAGTTCTGAAATATGAATTAAGATATTTTATCGTAATATTCGTACTTGTGTTGTCCAGAATAGTCACCTAGAATATAAAATAACTCAATATGCAGACGACAATCAGCTAACTCTTGACAGTTCTGCCTCTTCACGGTCATTAAACGTCCTGCAGCTATTTTATAAGATAACTGGATCCAAAATTTACATTGATAAAACTAAAGCAATTTGGATGGGTTCTTTGATAGAATCGGAATTAAAGCTATGTCAAGACGTAAAATTTGACTGGATTACGAATTTCAATATACTTCGGAAAGATCATCTACAAATTTTTACCAAATATGAAAATCAATTACCTGGCCAAGTTAGAAGATTTTAAAAAGAACTCAGCAGATGGAAGAGGCGCAACTTATCTGTTTTAGGGAAGATCACAATTATAAAATCAACAGAACTATCAAAATTAACCGGCCCATCTTTTCTTGCCTTACAAAACCCACCCAAAAAATTTGTTAAAAAGCCTAATTCGATTTTATTCAAGTTTATATGGAATGCAGGAAATGATAGAATAAAAAGGAATATTTTAACACTTCATTACAAACATGGCGGAATGAGGATGATTAACAAATTATATGCCTATTTAGAAATAACATGGATAAAACGTCTTCTTTTCTAGAATAAAAAATGGCAAAATATAATGAACAGCGAGTTGTCCGAAACATCGAATGTTTGGAACATGAGTGATGATTATCTAAAGAAAGTTATTGATAATATATCAAATCATTTTTGGAAAGACACATATCTGGAAACAACTGCGTGTAAAACTTAATCCAAAATCTACAGCAAATATTTCAGATAACGTGTGGCTCAACAGCAGATTAAAACAGTCAATTATTACTAACAACTGGTTTAGAAATGGTATTAAATATGTACGTGATATTGTTGATTTACAAAGGAATTTTTACAATTTGTTGAATTAAAAAGAAAATATAGTATCAAAGGAATATTTTTACACTATACACATTTATTGAAATCGATCCTGACTCGCTAGAAGGATATAAGATCCCCAGTTACTGACATGCATTTACTCGTTTTAGGTATTGAGAAGAATATATTAATAAGAAAGAAAAGAGATGATAGAATGTTTCATGATGTATTAGAAAACACGGATAGAACAATGCAGTCCAAATCCATAGAAGCATGCAATGAAATCTTTAAGTCGTGTTCAGATATGGAGTGGGCCAAATAAATTGAAAGTTTTCAGGAAACTAAACCCTGTGATTTTCAATATAAAATTCTCACAGAATTCTCTGTACAAATTCTTTCTTGCATGAAATAGAAAAACAAATGATACTCCATGTTCCTATTGCAAAAATGGAACAGAAAATATAGAACATTTGATGATTTTTGCCCAATGGTTAAAAACCTGAGATCTGATGTGCAGAAATGGCTAAATGATACAGTAAAAATAAGTTGTTATAATACAAATCATAAAATAATATATGGCTGGGATCATTCTACTCCCGCGCGACTCCCTACTACGAGAAGAGGCTCTATGAGATGTGGGAGCTATCGCCCCAAAATTTGGGGGTGGGTAGGCGCGTATAATTCCTGCGTATAATCTTTAGCCAGTCAACATTAACTGTTTCCATCAAATGACTGTGCTAAGCTGCACAGATTAGTCTCTCGGTAACAAATCTAAATTACCCGACGTACATGACAGCTACTGATTGATAACTGTGTGTAAAAACGTGACAAACTGGTGAACTATTCCTTCACAATTAACTGAAGCGAAGCAATATGAGTTGTCTCCCTTGTCAAACGAACATCTGTCGTTATTAATAAATAAGAGCCAAGAGTAAATAGAATTTTGGCTAACTTCCTCTATTGTTGTTATATTTCATCAGGGTTCATCAACTGATGCCAAACATTTGTTCTCTAATCCCTTCAAAAATTAACGCAGTCGCTGTTAATTTATTTCAATTCCCATTGATAAGAACACGCTTTATCATCCTGAGTAGATAAGACGAATGAGTAAGTCAATAGAATTTAACGTCACTTTCAAAATTAGTTCAGTCATAGCGCGACGAAAAGACGATCAAATTGCGTACATTGGTAACATAACTACACCGTGTTAGTGTTTCGGATTTTGAATTGGATGTTGTTAATAAAGGCGGAAAAAGTTCCTTGGAGCGATGATGTAAAAATAGTTGACACAGCGAAACAGCTCACCAATTACCAGTATACGAGTTGTCAGAGCATTTCCATCATAGCTCTCTAGATTTGTATCTAATACCGCTTATGCCGGTGCTAGGGGCCGTGTGGTCGTATCATCCAAGTTGCCACATGAACAGGTACAATAAAAGCGTACCTGAGATACAACACATATCACTAATCGTTAGATTCTTGGTATGTGCTTTAGAATAGGTTAACCAGAGGACTATTCTGTGAAGTCATGTGACGCAGTCAGTATGTCGGCACCTCTTCCCACTTCCCTTATATGTGTTGCAATGGCTCCCATTTTTGTAAGAGTCGTGATCTCACTATCACGAAGGCATGACTCTCTGTTGAGAATGTGGTTGGGATAAGCAGCAAATCTTGTTGAACAACCTAATGCTGATTACCAAAAGATAGACTTACACTAATAAATTCAAAAACTCAACATTACATATCAATATCCTCATTCAGAAATTCCAAGAACAATGTAGAACAGAGAAATTCATAGCAAGCACTACTTTTCCGACAGAAATCTCTAAAAAAAAATGGCATACACTGGAAAACTATTTCGTATCCTAATAGTCAAATACAAACGCATTCAGCTCAGGTAAAACTGGTTTAGACGGGCGCAATAAAAAAGAACATATTGTTTTCAAATTCATGTAGTTATGCAAAAGATCTTGAAGGCGGGGATGTGGATTTTCAGTTTATCTGTATTTTTTCTATCCATGTTGCCCATTATATTATTATTGTTTATGTTTATAAATGAGTTGATCAATAATAAGAATTAAAACAGTATAAAATTCGGAAGAGTATCCGTCGGATCCGGGACTTTTCGTCTTTAAATGTTTCAATGTGTCCAGTTACTCTTTAAGGATAAAGATCGCTTCCGCGTCTGATAACTGATCATGATCGAGTTTTGTGTGTTTGTGAATCGCGTTGGCGGTCTTCCAAATCTACTGGACTGGTTTCCTAGTTAGTGTATAATTTTCTATAAAATGTTTTGTTTCTTCTAATAAATTTTCCTGTTTTGTATTTTTTGCAATTACATTGCCATCCTTATTCTCTACCCTGGTATTTATTTTATTTATAATTTTTCTCCTTTCTTAGCCTAAAAAGGTAACTACTTGGTTTGAAACTTACAAAGTTGATGGCGAATTTAATGATATGCGAAAAAAGTATTTTCGAAGTTTGATAGCCTGTGATGGATGTTGGAAACTTAACTGCTTCATATGATATGTGTATGAAGCCTGGGTACTCTATCGACCGCTATCTAACAAAGGCGAACATGCTGATGGAGGAAATGTCGCTGAATACGTACATGATAATATAAGGTAACAATGAATACAAACAGGAATGTATCTGGATAGCAAAACTGTACAGAAGTATTGTTTCCATGAGAGCCGTAGCAAATAGAAAAGAGCTTTCTCTTGGCCTGTGTACATTTATGTTGTCACTTGCCTTCTGTTTATCTTTGGTCATGGTTGTCGATAACTGGGTGGTCCTCCTGCTTGTCTCTGTTCGTGGTCCAGCTGTCGAAGCAGCGCCCTCTGTGGACCGATCCGTGACATCGGTAACATTACTGGACATCTCGTTGACTGCCAAGGAACTTATAGGCGTCGTTGTAAAAGCAACACCTATAAGATAGGGATATTGTTACGAACAAATGCACTAATCGCAGTTAATACTTTTTTCAAATATCACTTTGTCTCCCTATTTCGTTGCATTATTGGTAGATGTAATAGACGCAACTTTGTTGCATTATTTGCAAAGGGCTTAGGCAAAAGTCGATCATGTTGCTTATAAGGTTCCATGGCGTTGACATAAGGCATTGACGTTTAATAACTGTTTCTTGTTTTCGCTTATAACTAGCTATAGCTTACTTCGCTAATTATGATATAAGACTCATCGGTCGCCCAGAAAATGGATTATAGTGAAACAGTTAAAATGTTAAATTCCTTTATATTAGTATACTTACATCCACTGAACATCATGGTTTTCCTCAGGAATGTTTCGCAATCACGCAAATACTTTCTCAGATATATACCGTGTAGGTATTGAGGCTCTTTGCATTGCATTACCTGCCCACTAGCATATATCTTTCTGAATTTGGAATACAAAGCGTGTGACTAGACATAACACCTGCTGCATTATAATCCAGAGTTTCTTATTTTATATTCTAATGACTCTTTTGTATCTAATCACCCAGCAATTCTAAGATAGTGTTATCCCAAAATAACGAAAATACTGTTATACGATCACTTTCTAAATGATAAAAAATATATCTATTCAGCTTTGGGTGCTGTGTCATTACGATCATCAGAGGGGTACTGTATGTTCGCTTTCAAGACTACCGGTCTGCTACCTCCTATTTTTGTGGGAGGCCCGTTGGCCGAGTGGTTTAGATCGCCGACATACAGTGCTGGCGATTAGGTGCCTGATTCTGGGGTCGCTGGTTCGAATCACGCACGGGACTCGACCAAATTTTCAGCACTAGAATGTGTGCTATTCTAAGATAGTGTTATCCCAAAATAACGAAAATACTGTTATACGATCACTTTCTAAATGATAAAAAATATATCTATTCAGCTTTGGGAGCTGTGTCATTACGATCATCAGAGGGGTACTGTATGTTCGCTTTCAAGACTACCGGTCTGCTACCTCCTATTTTTGTGGGAGGCCCGTTGGCCGAGTGGTTTAGATCGCCGACATACAGTGCTGGCGATTAGGTGCCTGACTCTGGGGTCGCTGGTTCGAATCACGCACGGGACTCGACCAAATTTTCAGCACTAGAATGTGTGCTATTCTAAGATAGTGTTATCCCAAAATAACGAAAATACTGTTATACGATCACTTTCTAAATGATAAAAAATATAATAATAATATTGTTTGAATGAGTATTTTATATTCACTAACTACAACTACAACTATGCGACAAAAATTATCGCTTTCAGGTTGTAGATGTGTCCTAGAGTAGATGGCGCCACGGGACGGGGAACGGGATACCTTGGATAGTTGTAATAATGAGAAAGACCAGATATTCTAGTTTTGCCGCCCCAGTGGGTAGTACGGGTTACAGTTCTTCTATCTTTGCTATATGGGGCAGTACTCGTTTTGCCATCGCACCTGAGTATTGCTAACATTTGTATCAATGTACACATATTACGCCTATCTTTACTTATTCAAATTATAAAGACATAATTACTGCTAGTTCTTTTTTTCAGTTCAACCACGACGTCCCACCAACCACCTCTTATTGATCTTTATCGTAGTGCTCCTGAACGAGCCTATCATATTGGGATATTTTGTGCCTTTTTACAAACCCCAACCCCTATCAGAGAACCATGGGTAAATTCAAAATGGTGGACAGGTGGGTGTCACAAAATAATTTGCGTTCTCATCGACTATTCTATTCCAGTATCACGCACGTTCTAAAGAATGGTAGATAACTGTACACCTTTTTCATTACTGTCATCCATGGATAATACTGAGCATCACGGGTGTTTGAAAATGCCAGTGGTCATGCTACGTGTATTCATATCCCTTAACATGGACGAAGGACAGCTCTACATATCGTGGAGATGATTAGAGATTCATTAAGCGTAAACCTATTGTTGTCATCAAAGGCAGATACCTATAATATTACAACCTCGTGTGACTCCACCATGATGATGATGATGCCCATTATTTCTCTTTCAGTGTGAATATTGGATAGCTTTTGATCAAGACCAGCCTCCAATTCGTATTCTGAGACAATTCCTTGCCTATATAAAAAAAAGTCGCAAAAAGTCGAAACAGCTATTCACGACTGACCCTACATTTAGCTCTCGTGAGAAGGGAGTCCATAGTGCTCGAGCAAGCCCTATACATCTGAGTAGGTTTTTTTACTGATCACCGATATATTAATGTCAGAAGTCATAAAGCATTTTTCAGCTCTACTACATACAAGGGATATCATTCTTGGGATTTTTTTCTTTCATAGAGTTGCTTACCTTTCTCATTAATAACATCAATGTAAAATTTGGCAACACAGCATATACGTATTCCTACGGTACTAATTGTGCACCCCTTTCGGCAGACCTATATCTGTTCTCCTAAGAATACGACTATATGCAGATGCTTTCAAATACAAGCATCTAGTCCGTCATTCATAATTCAGCCGTCGTCCATTAAAGAATATCCGCGTCCATAATCCAAAGACCTATTCCATATCCATATAACAGTATTAGCACCAAATTCAAAACGACACAAGAGGTGATTGCAATTTCGACATCGTTAACTATCCCTTTCTGGAGAGTAATATTCCGGTGAAACCTGCATATAGCGTATACATAACTCGCCTAGAAGCATTTGCTAGATCCTGTGTTAAAAGTGATGATTCTATTCAACGTCACAAAACATTAGTGCAGAAAATTATAAAAAGAAATGTTATACCTTCAAGCGCCTCCACTCAATGTTTCTCAAATAAGGGTGATACATATCGCATGCTGATAGCAAAATCTATAGCGTTACGTTTCGCAACTTGTGTCTAATTTTGCTAACTAGGGGCCGTATGAACCCATGTATTTCAAGATCTATATGAACAGTCACAATCAAAGCGTGACTGAGATACATCCTACTATATATAACGAGTTATACGAAAAGCATATGGATTAAAAACACTGATCAGCAACAAAATCTAATCAAATCAAATCAAATCAAATTTTATTTAGAGTCGGGTAGATACAAACGAGAAAACATTAGCTCGTAGAGCTATTTATGCCGACTTTTGCAAACAATTTAAATAATGGTAACAAAACATGATAAAAACATTAAATTAAATTAACTTAAATCACACTAAATTAAATTACATTAAACTAAATTAAAGATTTAACATGCTAGTTAAAAGATATAAAGGTAAGTAGTATGTAGCGAGCAAGTAGATATGGTAGCGCTTCACTGCGCATGCGCAGAACCTGGGGTGACGTCACAATGGGTGGTGTGCGCATGCGTGTGTGTGTGTGTGGTGGGACAAGATGGCGGCTGTGTGTGGTGGGACAAGATGGCGGCCTGTGTGTGGTGGGACAAGATGGCGGCCTGTGGGTGATGGGACAAAATGGCGGCTGTGAATCTGGGTGTGAGTGAGTGCAAGATGGTGGTGGGACAAGATGGCGGCCTGTGTGTGGTGGGACAAGATGGCGGCCTGTGGTGGTGGGACAACATGGCGGCCTGTGGGTGGTGTGAGTGAGTGCAAGAATGTATTCATCCGCGGTGATGCAGTCATGTCTGGCGGTGATTCGGTCTCGGGAAAAAGCTTCCGCGGAGAAAAAGTAGTCCCTAGATAAAATGGTCCGATGGGGTCGAGTGAGGTATCAAATTGAAGGTTAGGTGAAGGAGCATCTAATGGGCTGGGTGTGGGGTTGAACTATCGGCATTCTGCGCATGCGCGGCGGCCGAAGGGTATGAAAATAGCCTTTTTGGAGCTAGGAGATTGACTACTGGTCCAGTGGGGTCGAGTGAGGTATCAAATTGAAGCTTACGTGAAGGGGCATCTGATGGGCTGGGTGTGGGGTTGAATATCGGCATTCTGCGCATGCGCGGTGGCCGAAGGGTATGGAAATAGCCGTGTTGGAGCTAGGGGATTGACTACTGGTCCAGTGGGGTCGAGTGAAGTATCAATGTGAAGCCTATGTGAGGGGGCATGTAATGGGCTGGGTGTGGGGTTGAAATATCGGCATTCTGCGCATGCGCGGTGACCCAAGGGTATGGAAATAGCCGGTTTGGAGCTAGGGGAGCCACTAATGGACCGATGGGGTCGAGTGAGGTATCAAAGTGAAGCTTATGTGAAGGAGCATCTGATGGGCTGGGTATGTGGTTGAAGTATCGGCATTCTGCGCATGCGCGGTGGCCGAAGGGTATGAAAATAGCCTTTTTGGAGCTAGGGGCTTGACTACTGGTCCAGTGGGGTCGAGTGAGGTATCAAAGTGAAGCTTACGTGAAGGGGCATCTGATGGGCTGGGTGTGGGGTTGAATTAGGGTGATTCTGCGCATGCGCGGCGGCCAAAGGGTATGAAAATAGCCTTTTTGGAGCTAGGAGAGCCCCTAATGATGCAATGGGGTCGAGTGAAGTATCAAATTGAAGCATTCATGAAGGAGCATCTGATGGACTGGGTGTGGGGTTGAATTAGGGTCATTCTGCGCATGCGCGGTGACCCAAGGGTATGGAAATAGCCTTTTTGGAGCTAGGGGATTGACTACTGGTCCAGTGGGGTCGAGTGAGGTATCAATGTGAAGCATTCATGAAGGGGCATCGGTTGGGCTGGGGTGGGGTTGAACTATACCGTTTAGGTGTATTGATGATAATAAAATTTAAAGATCACATGTCCAATACATACTCACATAATGAAAGCAAGAATCGAACTTGCGTCCCCTCGAGATGAAGGATACCCGTCCAGGTTTCATTTTTTGAGGTGTACTGAAATGCTCTCTCTAATTTATGCCACGGTATCTATTTTTACAGCTGTCAACTGTTATGGTTTGGTCACAATGTTGCCATTTTCTCCCCTATATTTAGCGTCCACAAAAAGAAGAGTATATTACAGCAATTATGTTCAAGAAAACACCCCGCTAGAAAATTGTCTTCAAATTGTCTGTTGTTGTGGGAGTATAAAAAATCCTGGTCAACAGGGGCGCGTATATTTCGTGCGACGCTATGTTGCCAATGTATTGAAATTTGAATAGGTTGTCTGCATGGGTTTCAACGCAAGTATAGTACTAAAGTCTAGCTTACCTGATAAAAGAGTTTAGTCCAGATGATCTGGGGCTGTTTTTTTCCTAGGTGGGTATAACACACCATGAAGCCTTCATCACGATGCATTCGTATGCTAAAAAAATATGGGTATCATCAACCGTTCCCGTGGAGTAGAATTTCATCCACCAGCTTTCACTGTTGTGGTGCGGGTCGGGGGGCGGGAGTTTTGCACTGATGAAAACCAATGTCGTCCTCTCTCACGAAACCAAACACAAAATTGACAAATTATACGGACTGCCACGATAAGCGAATGTATGCAACAAATAGCGTTCCGTACTGCAGATGTCCGATAAAATCCCTCCAGTCAAGGGGGGAGTGTTACAGAATGTTGATTCCACAAAACCTGTTCGGTGGCCTACATCATCGTTCAATCGCTGCTCAATCGCTGCTCATAAAGGCTGCGTTCAGCTCCCCAGAACTGTATACACTTCGAAATCTGTGAAAGAATATCAATTTTCACGTTTCCTGTCTGATATCACACAAATTTATGCGTCCGCTCGAACACAACACAGCACACTCCCTCGATTACAGTCTACGTGTGACGGGTATACATGCAGGCGATTAATCGTGCAGAGTTTCGTCACATTATTCATCTCAGCGGACACCGAAAGGAAGAAAGTTCCGTTATAAACTGCGACAGAGAATGTTCCCCAGCTCAGAAAACAACACACTGATCAGTGAAATCGTCCTCCGTATGCAGGACGCTAACAAAACGCTAACAAAATGGCTGCTCAAGGTCAATTTGCCCGGATAATCGCGCCAGCCAAACCACAGTCCCATCTATACGCTTTGGTGCAAGGGAGGAGACAACTCGGACTAGACCAATTCCCAGGCGAAGATCATGTCCGCTATATTTGGCCTGTATGGGTATAGGGGTGGTCGGTTTTTTTTTATGGCTTTTACTATGAGCTATGAGGTTGATCATGTAGAATACGATGGAAAAAAACTATCAAAGTACCGGGTAGGCTTGTATATAGATCCATATAGACCCATATACACTCATATACTGGGATATTAGTATGTATAAATCCATACGGGGTGGACATGTTGGAGTCTAGGTGGAGCACTAGTGGCCCGATTGGGTAGAGTGAGGTCTTATTTTAAAGCTCTCGAGGAAATAAATAAATAAATAAATAAATAAATAATAATTAAAAAAATCAAAAAAATCGGCGAGTAGTAGACGAAGGGAAAATTGGAAAGTACTGACCATGCCCCAGAATACTTCATATGCATATCACGGCCTTAAGACCTATGTAAGATGTAATCTACTTCACAGTTTAGTAGTATAAAAAGCGCAAGTCCTATTGACCTTGCCCCTTCCAAAGAAATAAAATCGGCTCTATTTTACAGGAGTATATACGCAGGTCACGTGGGTTGTCACGTCACTTCCGGGTTTTCACTAAAAACTACCTCCAAACATAGAGTTCCAATTTTTTCCCTTAGACGTCCGTATGTTCATCCTCCAAACCCACAAGAGTTCCAATGTTCAACCGCCGGGGTGTTTTCCCGCCCCGCCCAGCGCCCCGCAGCGCGCGCGCGCGCGCGTCATCCCGCGTCATCCCCGGCAGTGCGCGCGCGGACGCGGGTCAAAAGGTCAAAGGGTCACCTCCAGGTCAGACGGTCCAATGTCCAATGTGACAATGTTGCGGCATCGCTATAGTCAGAGCTTGAGCACAAAAAAGGGGATTCTAGATGAACCTGGGAAAGATGGGCAGTTCCATTTGGACCAATCAGCGGTCGAGAAAAAGAGCCAATCAGCGGTCGAGAAAAAGAACCAATCGGCGGTCGAACAATCAGCCAATCGAATTGGGGTACTCACGGTGTGCTTTCGCTGACGTCCGCGCCTACATCTGGGTTCTTGTACACCCGGATAATGTTTTTCTGGACATGGATGGGTTACCTTTGGCTCCATTCTAGGCCACTGATTGGCTAATACGGTGTTCAAAGCCACTTTCATGCATTATGCTCATAGAACTTATAGTCATAATCTATACGTGTTGGATGAGTCTCTTCACTCACCGTATACACGTACCTCAATGAAATGCCCGCTCCAAACCTAGACCAAAGACACGTACTTGGTCTGTAGGCTGATTTCATTGGCTCTCTATTTTTACTATAGTGCTCTTGCATTCTAGCCTTGATGGGTTACCTAGAACTTATAGTCATCAACATAATCTATACGTGTTGGACGAGTCTT
>JAVTVY010036873.1:0-15676 GCA_036873755.1 Hanleya hanleyi | reverse complement strand
AATATCCTTTTTGGGTTATAGGCGCCCCTAGTGGTCCAATGGGGTCGAGTGAGGTATCATTGTGAAGCATTTCACGGCAGCTTCAATTTGATACCTCACTCGACCCACTACCTCCAAAATAAAAATAATCCCAGAAGACGACGATCACGGTGAAAACAATGGCGTATGGTAGCCCAGTGTCGTTGATAAATGGCCCTGACACGTGCATCTTCAGGCAAGACTTCAACCGGAGGTACTGCTGGGTCCAAGGGAAAATCTTCTCCACGTCTCATGCTTTTCGTCTCATACAAGCGGATAGGCAAGCAAGGCAGGGATGCAGGCAGGGAGACAGGCAGGCTGGTCAGGTAAGTCAGATTGAATACACCCCTTTCCCTAAAAATGAACTCCTTTTATAGCCCATTGACCTCATTTGCATATTTTCAGCGGACAACAGACCGCCATCTTGAACACGACCACCCCCAACCCACAAAAACAAGCCGCCATCTTGAACACGACCACCCCAACCCACAAAAACAAGCCGCCATCTTGAACCTATGCAAATGAGGGCGGCTGGGGATCGAGAAAGTGACAGGTGGGTGGGGATCGGGAAAGTGACATGGGATATGCAAATGAGGGCGGGGGAAAAACCCATTACACAGCTGCTGCTGCTGCTGGGGATGGAGAAACCGACAGGGGCGCTGGGGATCGGGAAAGTGACCTACATATGCAAATGAGGGCGGGGGAAAAACCCATTACACAGCTGCTGCTGGGGATAGAGAAACTGACGGGGCTGGGGATCGGGATAACAAGCCGCCATCTTGAATCCAAACCACCCTCCCATACTAAAACAAGCCGCCATCTTGAATCCAAAATGTATATGATCTACTGGCCTGATAGTGAGGATAGGGTAATAACTCTAATAATTCCATCAAGGGAAAATCTTCTCCACGTCTCATGCTTTTCGTCTCATACAAGCGGATAGGCAAGCAAGGCAGGGATGCAGGCAGGGAGACAGGCAGGCTGGTCAGGTAAGTCAGATTGAATACACCCCTTTCCCTAAAAATGAACTCCTTTTATATCCCATTGACCTCATTTGCATATTTTCAGCGGACAACAGGCCGCCATCTTGAATCCAAACCACCCTCCCATACTAAAACAAGCCGCCATCTTGAATCCAAACCACCCTCCCATACTAAAACAAGCCGCCATCTTGAATCCAAACCACCCTCCCATCCCATACTAAAACAAGCCGCCATCTTGAATATACCCAATGACCTCATTTGCATATAACTCATTTGCATAAACTCACGCATGCGCACACACCGTTGACGGTACGGAGGTGACCGAAGATACACGGATGTTACCGAAGATGTCACGGCTCGGCCCTCGACTTGGAGATAGTTGAACTGAGTGTGCCAAAAATAGATCACCAGCTAGCGTGCTATAAAAGGGAAGCGGCCTGGACGTTTCATCAGACACTCTGTCAACCACCAAGATGTTCACTTGCACAACTTGCCAGAAGCTGTTTACTCGTCTAAATAATTTACGACGCCACGAGGCCTCCACCCACAACGATGCTCGGTATACTTGTACAACCTGCGCACGGTCATTCAATCGGGAGGATCATTTACTGCGTCATGAGAGGGTACTTCACGCGGGTGCGACGGTACTATGTAATGATTGTGGTCGACTGTTCAAACGACCCAGTCGGTTTAGACAGCACCAACGTTTGATGCATGCCCCGTCTCATGGGTACTAGTATTTCAAATAAATTAATTAATTAATTAATTTATTTGAAATACTAGTACCCATGCTCCGTATGGCAGAACTGTACAACCCAGAACAAGTCGAGACATGCCTTGATCACGTGATCGTCATTGGGAAACCATACCCAGCCCATTAGATGCCCCTTCACCTAAGCTTCACTTTGATACCTCACTCGACCCAATCGGACCATTTTATCTAGGGACTACTTTTTCTCAGCGGAAGCTTTTCCCCGAAACCGAATTACCGCCAAAACCACGGCCAAACCGCATCACCGCGCATGAATACATTTATTTTTTTTTTGCCGGAACTTTTTTTTTTCGTGGAGGTGCACTCATTGACACCGGTGTCAATGAGTGCACATGCACCCATTGAACTCATTTGCATATTTTCAAAATCCCCAATAATCTCACAACCCCCCATTCTCATTTGCATATTTTCAAAATCCCCAATAATCTCACAGCTCCCCAATGCTCCCCAATCTCCCCCAATTGTGACGTGAAAACAGGTTCTGCGCAGGCGCAGTGGGGAGCTTTGGCGGACGGATGCGGGCTACCTACTACTGTTGGGGTTCTCAGAACGCTTGTTCTTGTTCGCTACATATATTTTCAACAATCTCACGGAACCTAGCAACGCCTGGCCGTGTCCCGTATCCTTCACGGACACGGGTAAAGAATCCATGCGGATAGCATGCAATATTGAATGACGGCATGATCAAATAATCGGTGTTTCAGATATTAGTTTACCTTTAATAATTATATTAAATGTAATTTCATTTGTTTCAAACGATCCCACGAGCACGTAATGGACAGAATAGTTCCAGGTCAGACCAGTTTATCGCCGAATACAAATAAGTACTGCAAAATAAATTTTCCGCAATGGGAACACCGGGAGCTTCATTTTTTATACTAAGTTTGTTACATATATTAAAATTAAAATAGTTTTGGTTGACCCGCTTACCCGTGTTCCCGTTTGTCTCGCATGTTTTGTCAGTTGACTGATTCAAGTTTAGGCCATGTACCAAGTTCAAATGTATGCCTCTCAATGAAGTTTGGTTGCAAATTTCTGGTGGCAACTCCAGTTTGAACCAAAATGTACTCCATGGGTATTCTGTCTTCAAAACCATACTTCAAACCTTTATGTAATATTTGTTAACCTATTTGTTCACTGTTATAAATTATCTATGGATCACTCATATAACCACTAATTATCCAGGACAGAATGGAAACCAAGAGAAGCCAACTGAAGAAGGCATACAAGGATATCAGTTGCTCTATCGCCGATCTGAAAAAGAAAGAAGAGGATGTCAACGTAATTATGCAACGATTCTCTCTCTCTGCATGCCCTATCTGATAGATTACGAGTGTTTCAAAGAAACAATAATTAGTTAGCAAAAATCCGTTGTCTTGTCAGACAGACAACCCTTTGTCAGACAAACAGAATTCGGTCCACTCGTTCATGTTTGCCACTAGGTAGATCACGTTTCGCAGATATTCCCTTTCACTTTCGCAAGTGGGCAATTTGTGTTTGGAATGGTGCAATTTATATTCCGAGTTTTCTTGGATTTAGCTGTCACATTCTCAGTATAACCACCTAGCAAATCGGTCTCACTCCCGTCGCTCCACTCCTGCTCTCACCCCCTGACCCTCTGCTCCCTTCTCCACTCCTGCTCCCACCCCCTGGCCCTCTGCTCCCTTCTCCACTCCTGCTCCCACCCACTGACCCTCTGCTCCCTTCTCCACTCCTGCTCCCACCCCCTGACCCTCTGCTCCCTTCTCCACTCCTGCTCCCACCTCCTGACCCTCTGCTTCCTTCTCCACTCCTGCTCCCACCCCCTGACCCTCTGCTCCCTTCTCCACTCCTGCTCCCACCCCCTGACCCTCTGCTCCGCCCCACCCTGCTCCCACCCTGGCCCTCTGTCTCCCTTCTCCACTCTCCTGCTCCCACCCCACAGCCCTCTGCTCCCTTCTCCTCCTGCTCCCACCCCTGGCCCTCTGCTCCCTTCTCCACTCCTGCTCCACCCCTTGACCCTCTGCTCCCTTCTCCCTCCCTGCCACTCGCACCCCTGACCATCTGCTCCCTTCTTCACTCCTGCTCCCACCTCCTGACCCTCTGCTTCCTTCTCCTCCTGCTCCCACCCCTGACCCTCAACTCCCTTCTCCCTCCTGCTCCACCTGACCCTCTGCTCTCTTCTCCACTCCTGCTCCCACCCCTGACCCTCTGCTCCCTTCTCCAATCCTGCTCCCACCCCCTGACACTCTGCTCCCTTCTCCACCCTGCTCCACCCTGACCCTCTGTTTCCTTCTCCACTCCTGCTCCCACCTCCTGACCCTCTGCTCCCTACTCCTCTCCTTCTCCTACTCCCTGACCCTCTGCACCGTTTTCCACTCCTGCTCCCACCCCTCACCCCCTGCTCCCTTCTTCACTCCTGCGCCCACCCCTGACCCTCTGCTCCATTCTCCAATCTTGCTCCCACCCCCTGACCCTCTGCTCCCTTCTCCACCCCTGCTCCCAGCCCCTGACCCTCTGCTCCCTTCTCCACTCCTGCTCCCGCCCCCTGATCCTCACTTCTTCACTTCTTCTTCCCTCTCTCATCAGTCTGCACCCTCTCTCCTCCTTGCTTCATACCATCCCCGATAGATAGCTTGAGTTGAACTAGTTTCTGAAACAATTATCATTACTATTGTCTGTTTGATTTTCAACTTCGTGTAGGAAGTGTTATAGCTGTATAGCATTCGATTGAACTGATTGTTCTGCTTTTAACCTTATATGCTGTTTTCAATTCTTTGTGGGGCTGTTTTCAATATTCGTATATTTCTAGAAATGTTTTGACAACGACTATAAAACTATCGAGACAAAATACCTGCAAATTCAAACTGCTCTCGATGGCTGGAGATCGGAATCATTGGAGATCATTGGGAAAAGGCGAGATTCTCTCTTCGAACAAATGGAAGGGGAAATCAGAAGGCTCCAATTACTTTTGACAGAGATTGACAACTACTTAGAAGGAAAACTAATGTACTTCGAATGTAGTGATCCTATACAATATCTGCTGGTAAGTTTCTCATTGTTTCTGTTTTGTTGTGGAGTTCTCATCAAGCGTGTTTCTTATCGTAACCATAACGTGAGATCTCCCAGACAGAGGCCCTGGAAACCCATTCAACCATAATCACAGTAAAATAACGATTGCGTCGAATTTCTAATATTATACTACAAATTAATAGTTGAGAAGATAATCGTTTTTTTTTTCTGAAGCTTGTGTTGTTTTGTTTAACCGAGCTAAGGATTTGGGATTTCAACTATGTTAATCCATTGTAGTCAAAACATCTAGGCTTATTTGTTGATATTGTATTTTCTACTGCATAGTGATTGTGGCATTTTTAAGGTGTTTACGTTACGATTATTGTCTTTCGTTGTAGGTCTCAGAAGAAACGGTTCAGAGGTATTTAATGGTCTTCCAGTTTGCCTGTTATCTTTTTTTCTTTTTCTTTTTTATGTTTTTTTTTAATTGATATGTTTTTATGTTTGATATGTCAAGACATGTTTTGACCCTTTTCAGGTAGCACTGATGTATGTAGATAATGGTGATCCTGTTACACACCCCTATCCTTCTCGACTGATAATCAATCGTATTATCAATCTATGGAATCCAAGATTTCCAAATGTGCAAGTCTTAATATTGTCACCCATTTATTAGAAATGTTGAACATTGACGAGCAAAAACTTAACACAGTGATTGAAATTCTCCAGCTGATCACTTCACAGGTGTCGGACCTCAGATGATAGTATAAGCCATATCGGAGTTTCAAGTGCGTATGTCACATCCGGGTCTTAGGAAAGAAAAACAAAGCCACATGGTCAAACTTTGTATATGGCAACATAGCTGGCTGGCACTGTTTTCTGCCGTTTCTGAAATTTTTTCGGCAAAGTGGGTTTTTTGGTTACAGAGAAAATAGATACAGATATTCTCGAAAAAAGGGAACCCCAAAACAACACGGCAGCACATAAAATTCACCCGCAGAAAATGCCAAACGATCAAAAACATTCTTAGAGGTTCAACATGCTCTGTGATTTGCCTGTCAAAACTTCGTTTCGTTTGCTTAGTGAAGTCAGGTGTGGAAAAAAAGAGCTTTAAAAAAGAGAACAATAACGCTGGTCACCGGCTAGGCTTAAATTAATCAAAGGGTCCGCTTGAGTACACGAGTGAATTCAATCAAGTATGTTGACTATGCGTTTTGCGGATCCCACCCGTTGTGAGCCTGGACGCCGGAACACGCACAGCCACCAGGCAATGTGGCACAAGTTTACAGCCTTGCCAGTCAGAATAACTGTGTTTTTTTTTCCTTATGTGCGACTAAATAGGGATAACAAGTTTATATTTTATTTTTGACGAGTACACCAAACCCATTTGAGGCAAAATATCGGGCAGTTGGAGGGCCTTTACAACTCCTAAAATCTTCCACTGTCAGCCCATGCTTCCATAGGCTTGGGGAACCACCGCATCGGTTTGTTTATCTTTCTTCAATCCCAGAATGCACCGCGGCCAGCGAAACTATGATATATCTTATACAGATTCCCGTGTTATCAAGGGAGATTATCCTCTCCGTTTCAGTAGCAAATTTGAGGCATTTAATAAATGTTGGAGTTGTATGTTTCGGAAAAGTGTACCCACCGTGATAATATGCATTGGTCGAAAGATGAGAAAATCGGCAAGATGCTTGCGTCTGGCCAGGGGATGGAGCAGATCGAGATAATATATGTGGCTGTAATATATGCATATATATATATGCGTTTTTTTCGACTTCACAACCAACGATGAAATAAAGTTGTTTACATTCAGTTTTATTTGAAAGACATCATGTGAAAATTATGTTGAAACAGTTTGTAAATTTGTGAAATCGAGGGGACAAGACGTTTGCCCAGTAGAGCTTGCCTGACCGTTGTGCATGCAGATTTGGGGACTGCAGGCGTGGAGCATAAAACATAAAACGATGTAATGAAATACCGGTACACATTTTACTTTTCGCAAAGACATGAAATTTCACCTGAATTATACATAGTTCGGAGGCCAGGTAAATAACACCTGGAGATGGAATCCGACATTGTTTGCAGAATTCATTTTTTTAGTTGTCACAATCGTGCACCGAAGAGAACCTTTTACCTTTGTAACTCAAATCAGAATTAAAATGGTGAGTTAATTCGATTTTTATTCTCTTCCGACCATCGTCCCTACAATCACAATCTGGTCAGTTACTAGACTTTTAGATAAAGTATTCGGTACACCGTCACACCTATACCCCAGCAAAAATAGATTTGAGCATACGAGAGGGCCTTCCGCGGTCAGCATCGAGTTTTCACGTGTCGGAGCACGATCCAAATTGATACGACATTATCGTTACATATCTATGGACTATTTCTGATAGTGGCTACCCTGAGATAGCTATGATGGGAGGCCATCATATGATTCGTTAAATTTGAACCCATATTAGACCCTATTGCTTGAATTTTCAGTTAAATTTGAGCTGCTGTCATATTGAGTTTGCATGTTGCTGAGCGCTATATTGCCCGATGTGTCTTACACCTATGACATCACATGTGGCTCTGGCTAAGAGAATTTCGGCTGGCAAATCCCAACTTCGAGCTTTAATTTATCAAAGATGCCGGACATAACATCGTCAAACTGTTTTCGTTATCATCAAAATAACATACTTACTACAAATACCTATAATTTTGTCGACATTTTCGGTCCCCTTTGGGTGTCACTTCTCTATCTAACCATTTAATGGTACAAAATATCACCCCGATTAATTTTGTCAAATTGTTCATAGATTTATTTTTTCATTTAATCTTTCTCAGTCTTAGCAGCCGCATAAAAGGAACTCACTGTGCTCTCGAATCCCACAAGTCTGAAGATGCAGATATAGGGAAATGTCAAGAAGGCCAGCCATTACCAAAAACGGAATTATATTTGACAGAACGAAAACCGGACGGGTCGTTAGACGTTAGGTTACCTGGACGTACTGTCTCGTGTGAGTATTGATTCAAGTTATGATGAAGTCTACTCTAAATTGGGCATCACTGTGTTATACGACTGAGCTGTTGTGGATGAACTGGAAATAACTCTTGGAATAGTTCCCACATTTATAGAGATATCTGGGTACATAAATTATCTGTGTATAGAGGTAGGTGACCTGTTCCATCAATTATAACCTACTAATAAGAACTGACTTTTCTGATGGATCTGAAAATACGATGGATCTGAAAGTACATAATATATTTTTTTTTGTCATGTAGAAAGTGATGGTATAACAGTATTTTCGTTATGCTGGGATTACACTATCTTAGTATTGCACAGATTGTAGTGCTGAAAATTGGTCGAGTCCACTGTGAGATTCAAACGAGCGACCACCAGAGTAAGACACCGAACTGTCAACATAATATGTCGGCGGTCTAAAACCACTCGGTCAATGGGCCTCTCACAAACTAGGAGGTAGCAGACCGGTAGTCTTGAAAGCGAACATACAGTACCCCTATGAAGACCGTAATGACATAGCTCTCATAGCTGAATACATTAAGATTGTTTTGCCATAGGATTATTTTCTATAAGGCAAAAAAAAAGTTATGGGCATATATCTTATATATTTAAATCTATTGGAATGGAAATAATCTATATTTATGATATAATATGCTAGATCACCAATTACCAATGCTAATGGATTGCTAATTTCGTTCCATTTGTTTTTGTTTTAGGTCCAGTCCTCTCACTTGAGAAGGAACTACATAACTGTGTTTCTGTGCTGTATAACGGTAAACACATGATAAATGTACTTCAGTGCGCAAATAAAGAAACCTTTCATGGAGCACTGGCCGATCAATCCTACAAGAATGGCAGAATCTACTGGGAAGTTAATGTCACTTATAGGGTGAAGTCTGAGCAACCAAAAAACAACTTGGTATATTCAGCAGGTGTGATATGTAAGAGTAAACCACAATCATGGTTCATTGGTGGAAACCGCCATTCGTTGGGAGTAGCCATTCATAATGAACATGATAAAGCAAAATACAATTTTTCGTCCTGGTTCAATGGAAAATGTGTTTCTGAGCTCCCTGTATTTCCCGATGGTACTCAGTGTGGGATTGTGTGTCAGGGATTCTACTTGGATTGTCCCGGCCGAACTCTCACCATTCTGGACTGTACCCATGACCGTGTAATCCACACCTTCCGAGAAGTTCACCTGTCCAAGCCGCTAACTCCTGCTGTTGTGGTATTTAGCTTTGACTATGTTGATGTGTTAGCTCAGTTACGGACCGGTCGAGACATCTCCACCTTACCCACATGTCTGTACAAGATGTTACAGACAAAGTAGAATAATAGACAGTGTATTCATTTTGCCAGAGACAATCCCAGATATTGCATCATCAATGTGGAGACACAATCACATAATTTGTATTCTGGACATAATGACTAGCATGGACAATGTCAGTGGATTATTTTCCTTCAATGATGCGTTTGTCTGGAAAATTGCCTTGGAGTATATTTCCTGACAGAATGTCACATTCAGCGAGTACATCAGAGTTGGTCCAAATTTAACTTGCCTTTCATTCCTCAGATTCAGGTTAATTACTATGTTGATAATTAATGGAACAACCTATGTGTTAATTCACACTTCTCCTGCTGTTGCTCTAATAAGATATCTAATTATGTATGATCTGTGATTGTATTCGTGGTTTCGTTTTGTTATAAACGTTCAAGATTCAGAGTTGTTTTTTCTCTTCTTTTGTGGAAGGTATTTTGCATGATGACATGACTACCAAACGTTTGATTGAAATAAAATAATAAATGTTGGGGTTCAAACAAATGCATAGTTTTTACAATCATCATATTGCATTCCACCTTGATTTAGTAAATTGACACCTCCCCTATAGACTACAGTTGTTACCCCTCAACCCATAGGGCTGCGGGATCTTGTCATTGCCATGTACGTACTTCCATCCGTCAACATCTGTGTCTGCAGACTCCTATGAAACCAAGCCTTGTCAAACTTTGATGAGAGCTTTCTAAGTAGTAGAGAAAGGCTATTACAGGTCTCATTGACCTACTTTTTTGTTCCCCCCGGTGGCGGAGTGTGGAGGAACTTGATCACGTGATCAAGGCATGTCTAGACTTGTGTGTGTGTGGTCAAAATGGCGGCTGTGGTGGGTGGGTGAGTGGTGGTGGGTTTAAGATTGTGGTGGGTGGGTGGTGGTGGGTTTAAGATTGTGGTGGGTGGGTGGGTGGTGGTGGGTTTAAGATTGTGGTGGGTGGGTGGGTGGTGGTGGGTTTAAGATGGTGGTGGGTGGGTGGTGGTGGGTTTAAGATGGTGGTGGGTGGGTGGTGGTGGGTTTAAGATTGTGGTGGGTGGGTGGGTGGTGGTGGGTTTAAGATGGTGGTGGGTGGGTGGGTGGTGGTGGGTGGTGGGTTTAAGATGGCGGATTGTAGAAAAACGTATAAAAGCAGGCGATTTTTAGGGGTGGGGTGTATTCATTGCACTACCCTGCGGAGCACTCTGACTGACCTGACCTGACCAGCCTGCCTGCCTGCCTGCCTGCTTCACCTCTAGCCAGCCAGCCAGCCTGCTTGCCTGCTTGTATGAGCTGTGGAGAACCTTTTACTTTTTTCATTTTACCAGTGCAAATTCACCAGACTATTACACCGTAGCAGTTACTCACCAGCCTGAGCCCACAGTCATGGAGTCATCCCAGGAAGTGAAGCTTCAAAAGTACCGTGTTCGCCTCATTGATGAGATGCAGCTGACCAGTATCACTCAGTAACACCAATCAACACCTTACACGTATGTAATATAACTTATTTTTTAATAATATCTATGCTAGGAAATTACCATATGTGTAACTGAACCATCCTTCACATGGATCAGCTGTTTTTATGTCAACAAAACAGCTCTATTTTTAGTTTCATTCGCGCGATTGAATGGACGTCCACTGCGGGTTTTGGACCATTTATCAATGCAAATTTCACGTATTTTCTCAAGCAGCTCATGACATATAAAGCTCCAATAATTCTCCACATATGCAGTCAGTCCTCCAGGATATTTTTCCAGCAACTTGACAAGGAGCACGGAATGGGACACCGTACATTTGTTCTACGTTACACATTCCCGCTACATCATGAAATATCCGTACACCATCACTATATATGCCTACGATCTTACTATTTATAGAGTTTGTCGCTCAAAATCACTCATTGACTTTAACAACAAGAATTACACCATGCCTCGCGCATGGCTCAGCTGAGATTACAGCGTAGTACTGCCAGCAACAACAACGAACTGGCAGACGACATGATCCAACAATTGACTAAACAGACAAGATCTCTCCTACCCGTACGTTTCAGTTTATCTCAAAGTGTTCACAATACATTCTAGAATAATATGATGCACGAATTTAAGAGTTTTGTGTGACAAAATGGCGCATAGTATGGCAATTGGTACAATTCCCCGGATAATCGCACATTTCCAATCATAGCGCCATCTGAACGTTATTACGCAAGGGAGACAACTCGGTCTAGGCCAATCCTCTCATTCGCTCATTTCCATAAATTTTGCCTTAAGTAGGGGTGGTCATTTTTTGTGGGTTTTACTATGGGCTGTGAGATTGTAGAATACGCTGGGGAAAAGCTATGAAATTTGTTTTTAAGTACCGGGTAGGTCTGTATATAACCCCATAGGTCTACTGGCTCAGTGCATAGGTGCATATTGGGTGGACATGTTGAGGTCTAGGTGAGCCCCTAGTGAACCCATGATGTCGGTTGAGGTCTTATTTTGAAGCTCTCGTGGAGTAGCATCCCACTGGACTAATGGTCCGTCCGTGTTCAATGGTCTGCGCATGCGCAGTCTGGCCGTAGTAGAGAAAGCAGGCATTTTGGGTGTTATGTGGGTGTATGTTTGGGATAGACAGGGACCGCTATGGGTTCGAATGGGGCGTGGAAAGTGTCATGTTGTAGCTCTCGAGGAAATAAATAAATAAAAAAATCAATAAATAAAAAAAATAAAAAATCGGCGAGTAGTAGACAAAGGGAAAATTGGGAAGTACTGACCATGCCCCAGAATACTTCATATGCATATCACGGCCTTAAAGCTAGATGTAAGATGTAATCTACTTCACATTTTAGTAGTATAAAAAGCGCAAGTCCTATTGACTTTGCCCCTCCAAAGAAATAAGAAGTCGTGACCGATTCATTGTCAAAATCGGCTCTATTTTACAGGAGTATATACGGTCAGGATGAGGCGACGTGACCGATCGAGATCTCCCTTGGCACGTGAGAATGTGAGAGGCGAACACGACTTTCCTGAGGATCCAGCTGTGCCTCCCGCTGACGCCTTGCCCGAAAACCACCCTGTGAGTGACATCTATCGGCGCCATTGGAGCACCATCCGACGATGTTTCCACCGTCATCGCCCTATTCAAGATTTGTATAATTTCCGGCTACAGGACCTCACGTATCTTCCTAACTATGCCGAGAACATTTTCAGAGACCAAGTGACAGCGTTCAAAGTGAATATGACATTCGGCTATATTCTACGTTACAAAGAGACGGACCAGGTACGGTATTTTTACCCGAGCAATAATACCTATGTGTTTGACAAGCCATTCACCATCATCAATCATGCGTCACTGGAGCCCCTCATCGACCAACTGACTACGTTGGACCCATTGGAATGGGCCCGGTTGCAACGCCCCAATACCAAGTGGACTGTGGAAATGTTCACCAACGTGATATTTTTCGTGACCAAAATGAGAGATCATCCGATCGGTGCTCCTGTACTACTACCCGTTTGGCTACTCAATCGAAAAGGACTGTATGCATTAACCGGAGGCGCACATGGACCCTACAAAGACCAGAAATGTCTGTTCCGGTGTTTGGCCATTCATTTGAACGAATGTCATCCCAAGACTTGTGATAGAGTGGCCAATATCTATTGGAGACAATATTTAGAGGAACAAGGCCTAGATCCGCGGCACTTCCGGGGCGTCCCATTCAGAATTTGGATGTCGTGGAGTCCCTGTTCAACGTCAATATCTTTGTGTACCGTTTACTACGGGAAGAGAAGGAGGATGAGAACGAGGAGGAGGACGACACATTTGTGGCTGAATTGGTGCATCGGTCTTCAGAACGGTATGCTTCCACCATGAAAGTCAACATCTTTGATGACGGCGGGGTGAATCATTTTTCCCTGATCTATGATATGAGTCTGTACACGCAATCCTACAGTTGTGCCCAATGCCATCGAGTGTTTAAACAATCATCCAAATTACATCGACACGAGAAGATTTGTGATCACACTGTCAAACGGAAATTTCCTGGCGGTGTGTACCATAATACGCCCACCATCTTCGAGGAACTGGCCGATGAAGGTCTCATCATACCAGAAGAGCATCGTTATTTTCCTTACCGGGCATGTTACGATTTCGAGGCGATGTTGGAACCGATGGATGCGGCCTCGGCGAAAACACAGTGGACGCAGCGCCATATTCCCCTGAATGTGAGTATTTCCAGCAACGTACCTGGCTATGACGCTGCACCCGTCTGTTTCGTGTCCGCCGGCGACGCCCATGACTTGATTACCCGCATGATGGAGTACTTAGAGGAAGTGAGTGCGGCCAGTACAGAACTATTGGTGTCCAAGTTCCAGGACGTACTGGACCAACTCGACGACCGGATTCCTACACTGGGTGTAGCGTTCAGTGACGATGAAGAGTCCGAGATGGAGCATAGTGGTCAAATATTTGACAGAGAAGAAATGGAGCATAGTGGGCAAATATTTGACAGAGAGGAAATGGAGCACAGTGGGAAAATAATTGACAGACAGGAAATGGAACACAGTGGGCTGCAACTGCAGGATGTGCCTTTACCTAAACTGTATGCGGAGAAATTGAAAATTCGCTTCCTGCAATACTTAGGCCAGTTACCGGTGCTTGGATTCAACTCGGGGCGATACGATCTGAACATGGTGAAGGAATTTCTCTACCCTTACTTGGCAAAATCCGATACCATCAAGTCCGTCATCAAAAAGATCAACAACCACATGGCCCTCACCACCACATCACTCCATTTCCTGGATGTACGGAACTACTTAGCACCTAATTATAGCTACGATCAGTGGGTGAAGGCCTATGACTGTGCACAAACCAAAGGGAAGTTCCCTTACACCTACATATCGACGCTCGACCGCTTGGAGGAAACACAGTTGCCACCCCGGGACGCGTTCTTCGACGATCTTAAGCAAGTGGAATGTTCGGAAGACACGTACCAGGAACTACAGCAGGTATGGAATGACCAACACATGCAGACCTTGCGAGATTTCCTGGTGTGGTATAACAACTTAGATGTGGTCCCTTTCCTCGAAGCGGCCGAGAAAATGGTTCAACTCTTTCGTCGCGAGATGCACGTGGACATCTTCAAGGAGTGCTTGAGTTTACCGGGTCTCGCGCTTCGCCATCTCTTCCAAGAGTGTCCTACCTACTTCTCACTGATACAACAAAAAGATGAGGACATGTATGATTGTTTAAAACAGAACATCGTCGGCGGACCTAGCCTTATTTTTCACCGCTACCATGAGAAGGATGTCACGACTCTTCCCGGTGGGAAACCCTGTGCCAAAATCATTGGAGTTGACGCCAATGCCCTGTACCTGTGGTCGCTCGCCCAACCCATGCCCAGCGGGCATTATTCGCGTTGGTGGGCAGACGATCAACATTTCACACCTCAACGTACGCCGTACAAACATCTCGCCGACCAGTGGTTGGATTGGGAAGCCGATCGACGGGGAATTTATATACGCCATCAGACCAACGCCACAGAGAAGCGTATAGGAGATCGTCGACTCCCCGTCGATGGGTTTGCCCTTGTACAAGGAACACCGACCGTATTTCAATTTTATGGGTGTTACTGGCACGGCCACCAATGTCCTTTCAGCGCTGGACGCTTCAACGAACGACGTGGGAAATCAGCAAAAGAATTACGAGCAGAAGTGGTGGAGAATGGAGATTACGTCAAAGAGTTGGGGTACGATCTGATCGAACTATGGGAGTGTGAATTTCACACCATGTGCCAGGCCCTCCCACACTTACGCGACTTCCTTAAAGCGCGCGAGTACCCGTTGAGTCGCCGACCACTCTTGACCCTGCCACAGCTTTTTGACGCCGTTCGTTCCGGGACCCTGTATGGATTTGTGGAATGCGATCTGCATGTTCCCGACCATCTCAAGCCCCTCTTCGCCCAGTGTCCGCCTATCTTCAAGAACACGCTGGTGGATCGGGCTGACATTGGAGAGACCATGGGCGCCTATGCTGAGGAACATGACGTATTGAAACAACCTCGTCGAATGTTGATTGAGAGTATGTGGGCAGAGAAAATCTTGCTGGGTACCCCTCTGCTACAGTGGTACATGAGCCATGGCCTCGAAGTGGCGCGCGTGTACCAAGTCCTTCAGTATATACCCCACGCCTGTTTCGCACGGAATGCCGACATCGTCACGTCTGCCCGTCGTCAAGGCGATCAAGATCCTAGTCAGGCCATTATCGGTGAATCTTGGAAATTGACAGGCAATGGTTATTATGGAAAAACGGTCACCAACCAAGACAAGCACGTCAACGTCAATATCTGTACAACCAAACAAGCCCGCAAAAAGATCAACTCGCCTCTGTTTCGGTCCGTCGACGTCATCGATGATGATACCTATGAAATCTCTTTAGCCAAATAGGTCATTCGTTACAACCTGCCCCTCCAAATTGGATGTATGGTATACCAGGTGGCCAAGCTGAGGATGCTCCAGTTCCTCTACGATTTCATGGGTGTGTATTTCAATCCAGCCGATTGGCAACTCATGGAAATGGACACGGACGCGGATTGGGAGTCCCTGGTGAAACCGGAGTT
>JAVTVY010036872.1:0-17240 GCA_036873755.1 Hanleya hanleyi | reverse complement strand
TGGTTATCCATTTGTATTTGCATTTGGAAGTTAAAGACAATTAATTATAAAATAACTCCTTCTTAGAAATACAACGCAAGGAACTAAACATTGTTGGTACAACGACACGGTCTTTCCATGACGGCCCGCAAATGTATTTTTTTTTTTGTTGTAAATTAACTTCATGTCGTATTACATATGCGATGTCGATATAATGATAATTGAACACCCTCCGTTTAATTGACAGATATACATAACGCATCAAGTTCTTGGAGAGGGATCATCAGGATTCGCAGCTGCTTTCATCATCAAGAACGACGTTCATTTAATTGCAATCGCAAGGCGACTCGTTTGGTACAGTCGAAAATGTACTCCTGAAAGCTTTAATTGGTGTGTCGGGTTACATACAGGTCTTCAAGCCGTGTCAACGGAGAACCGCTTAATACTTGTTTAAAACTGATCTTTCGTTATACAATTAGACGGATGAAATCAACTACTACTTACATTTCACCAATATCGGAAGCGTTTCAGCTGACGAGTAATGGCAATAGCATACACGCAGTGGGGATAATGTTTTTTTGTTATATCTTCAAAACAATTATAATCTGGAAATTTCACAAATGAACACTTATATATATTCCCTCAATCAAAATTGAATACCTGTACCAGAAACTTCAGCGTAGTATCTACAAATCGCATGAAACAACCACGAGATCCAGTCGTCGACCGGTTCGCTCACGTATTCTGGCGCGCAAGTTTAGTTGACCGGGTGATGTTCTTAAATTACAAAACAAATCTTTACCCTCTTTGTGCAAATCGATCCGTATTTCATCTCGAAACAGTACGCATAAACCGCGAAAGCAAATATCCACTCGTTTCAGGCACTTTCGTCCTAGACACCTTATGCCGTCCCTGCCGAGCTTGCTTGAAAAATAGCTATATTCATACGCGCGCCGTCAGAACAACAGGCGCGCGAACTTCCGGCTGAGTAACACAGTTATTCCCCTTGTTTGCTCTAAAATACCAGTATCGTCGGGCGTCTGTCTACACTATTTTATTTTAATCTAACAGCTTTCTCGTACCTTTTCATCAATATATGCTAGCTATACCAATTATATATAAATACTGTATCAAATTATTAAATTTGAACTGTGTATTTCTGTGTGTATTTGTGTGCGTGTGTGTGCGTGTGTGTGTGTCTGTGCGTTTGTGAAAGGTGTCAAATGGGGACATTGACATGAATACACACCTTTCAAATGGGGACCTCCCTCCAAACGGGGACGTCCCCGTTTGACTTAAGGCTTGAAACGTGCAGCCAAGCCTGTTTTTGGAACTCTCTAGTGAAATGAGGTAAATACGGTATACGTCCACATTTATGCAGCAAAATTCAAGCGCGAGGTGTATGCGTGTGTTTCCCGCTCCGTAGAGAAAAAATCTGCTCAATACACACAGGTCCCCGTTTGCGCATGAATTAGTTAGTCACGTGACAACGAACGAAGAGAGATAAAACGAGACTGAAGAAAGAACAATACACGATTCGACTGCGGGCAATATTGTACGGAACGTAAGTTGAATTTTCTGATTTACTTTGAAACACTTGTTTGATGGACATAAACCGAAAACGAAACAATAGGCGTACCGTACCTAGTCAGATATTTTGTTTGTCCCCATGTTCTTGCAAATCAGAAGAAAATGCCAGAAGACAACAACAACAACAATCTTCCTTGAGGAATAGTTTATTACTCAGTTGTTGATACTTCAACGTTGTCATTCGATAAAGTGGTAGACGGAAAACAACGACGACAACTAGATATTGTTGGTACAATATCACGGCCTTTCCATGACGTCCCCCACAGGTATTATTTCGCTGTATTGTGATGTGGCATATACTACAAAAACGGAGTGGAAGCATTTTCCGGAAAGTTTAATTTGTCAAGATTGCGAGCGCCTTAGATCGAGTGTGAACTTTCATCGTTATGTGCCGTTGTTCAAACAATTGCAAAAAAGTTAAACGGTTGAACGTCTATTGTATTCTATTTGAGTCCCGCTCTATCTGGGCACTGAATATATGTTGCTCAATACTGATTTCGTCGTGTACATCAACATACTTCAAACAGCATGCTAATTTGGGGCGGAAATTGTATGCCTGTCTGCAACAATGCGAATGCATTCTTACTGTCAATTCCAAACACATATATATATTTCCTCAATCAAAATTGCTGACCTGTACCAGAAACTTCAGCCTACTATCCACAAATCGCGTGAAATAACAACGAGATGCAGTTGCAGAGATGTCAGTTCACTTACGTATTTTGGCGCGCAATTTTAGTCGACTGGGTATTGTTCTTCAATTAGTAAACGAATCCCTACCTTCTTTGCACAGTCCATTCTTACTTCATCTGGGAACATTCCACGTAAACGGCGGCATCGAATATTCCCTCGTTTTAGGGTCTTTAATCCTAGACACCTAAATGCCATCCCTGCCGCGCTTGCTTAGAAAACAGCTAAGTTCCTACGCTCCCCGTGAAAGGAACACTCGCGCGTATTTCAAGACAGACGCGCGCACTTCCGGTGAGGCAAATTATTCACCTTGTTTGTTTCCGAATACCAGTATCGCTAAGCCCCTGTCTACGCTGTAGTATGTCAAATTAACGGCTTTCTCGTAACTGTTCAAGTTTTCCCCAATTACTGTTCCCGGTACGGAGTCATTGTCAACGAAACGTGTTCAACGTTACATGTAGTAATAAAACATCAAAGTGTGATAGAATTGGTTATATATTCACTTGACATGTCCCTATTTAGCCTACATATCATTTGCAATAATAAATTTATTGATGATGTCCCCATTTGGTTGGTTTTAAACATTTGTCCCCACTTGGATAGTCTACACTTGACGGGAGTGCGTCCCCATTTTAGCAGCATCTTTCACGGCGAGTGTGAAATGTGTGCGTCCCCACTTTGACTAGCTTGAACACTTTTGGCAAATTTCAGAATTTGATGGTTCCAAAGGTCCAGTGGGCGTCTCTATGATTGCCTTTATTGGAATCTGAGGTTCATTTCTCTCTTGGTACCTTATTAACAAAGTCCCCATTTAGGGGGGTTGTGGCAGGCGTCCCCGGTTGACACCTTTCACATGTATGTGTGTGTATGTGTGTGCATGCGCCTCGGTGTGTATCGTTCTTCGAATTTCAGCCCCGGAATACCACGCTAGCCGAGAGACCCAGTTTCGCTGACCAGTATAAGTTTCTCGAAGCCTCGTTTTTAGCTGCATCTGCCCAGGACACTAATGTTACTTCCTGCCATTTGTGTTCGGGGATTCAAGAAGTACTTCGCCAGCTGCGGTATAACCATGTCCTACAAAATCATGTCATTTGTAGCCAAACTTCTGTGTGTATTATCTGCACTGAATACAGAAACGATAGTTGAGGTCACAGGATACAAAATATCAATATATTGAAGTGATGTACGCGGAGTGATATATCCAGATTGCATGATGCACGGGTTCAAAGTTAATTCAGTGTACAATGAGATCGAGGCGCAAACTTTAAAAAACATGGTTTCTAATTGTCCAATCATTATTGAATAGGCAATGCAATATATTCAATATTTAGGAAATATATATTCAATCTCTGCGGAATATATATTCTATCCTTACCAATATATATTAGATCTTTCACAAATTATATTCAATCGGTTTTCATTGGATAACTTAAAGAGATAAACTTCGAAATAAACACAGAGATTGAATATTGCAACCATTCGCCTTTCATACAGATCTGCCTCAGTAAATACATGAACCGTACAATGCACTGAGAATCCCTCGGCCATGGACGTATAGGGCTCTGGTCGACAAACAAGTGTTTGATTGCAACTCGCAATTGGTGACAAATTGATAGCTCAATCTGGTGACCCAGAAATTGTAGGTCAAGCTGATTAATTCTTGATGGGCTTGTGCTCCATGACCATGAAAGACTAATTCTGCATTCTTGCAAGCTTGTGACTATACCAACTGGTGTGGAATTGTATATTGGTGTATCTGACAACCCATTTCAACATTTATGGACTTGAAATACTTCACAAAAGCTACAGTTTCCACGGCATGTTCTGCCTTCGCCTCGACCATGTCTAGCCTATTTGTTCACTGTTGGTCATGTGACCGTTTGTTGTTGTCTACAAAACCCGTTGTGGTACGATTTCTACATTTTCCTGGAGGTTTACGCTATTTTCTATAGTTCTTTAGTACTAGACGAACATGATTTAGAAGTTTAGCTACTTTCGAGAAGCGACTGTATTTTACAAAAAATGTTCTCTGTATTAAATCTCTGTGAGATTCTGAGATGCTGGTAGAGTTTTGAGAGTTTTTGAGTGTTAATACGCCCAGTTGACCTGGCAGAATATGTACCTTTATCATGGTTAAGTCCGAATTGAGAACCACACCTTATCGTGGAAATTTAAGAGTGGATTCTTCATTATTTCCCCTGGAGCCAATACGCCGTGGCGAATAATTAAGAGGGGATAATAATTACAATATGCACATGATGACAATAGTCCAGTACACCACATAAAATCCAATTGATGACAGCACTTTGATCCAATGACTCCCAAAATCAGTCAATCTCATTTTTGCGATAGACTTCTGCTCTATGACCACATGTATGTATTATGCAATTTGATGCTCCCAGGCATGGTCATTCTTCGGATAATTAAATGGCGAGTTTGACCTGGTGACCCGAAAAAATGGGTCAATCTCACTGAATTTCGATACGCTACTGTTTCGTGATCACATGCATGTATGATGTTAGTTTGGTGTACCCAGGCATATTATTCTTGAGATATGATTGTGATGTGAAAACAGAGATGAATGAACGGACGTACTTACATGATGACAATACTCCAAGTATAAAGCCTAGGCTGTATCATACTTGAAATATGGTCGTAATAATCAGCCATTGACGAATGAAAAAAATGATCCAGTGACCCGAAAAAATATGTAAATCTAACTGGTTTTCAACAGACTTAAACTCTAATACCACATGCATTTTTAAAGTTAGTTTGATGCTCCCAGTCATTCTTGATATATGATGGTATAGGTAACGAACAATTCGTAATTAGTTGAGACAGTTTGACCTGGCTAACTGGGAAAATTTCGGTCAATTTCACTGCATTTCAATAGGCTTCTGCTCTGAGACCACATGAATGTGTGCTGTACGTTTGGTGCTCCTAGGCATAATCAGTTTGGAGATATGGTGGTAATAAGAAAATAGAGACGGACCGACGAACAGACGTGCGGAGCGGGGATTTGGCTTAATGTCACAATCAAGGTTGTTTCACTCATATGGTAACAGTCAGTTTGGTTGGTGGAGGAAGCCGGAGTACCTGGAGAGAACCAACGCCCGTTGACAAGTAACCGAACAAACTTCCACATATGGCCTAGCTGGGCTAGAACCCGTACCGCGGACATGCAGACGTATATTATGACAACAATACCCTTCGGCCAAATTTGGCGGGGTAAAAATGAATAAACAAATTGTGACCAACCGACTTAATCGACTGCTTGAGCGCTTCATCATAGTCGTGCATACATGTATATCGTATGCGTTGTTTTCAAGATTATCTTATGGATATAGTCATTTGCAGGAATTGCCAATTCATTACTTGACTGAAATATGATTTTTACGGTGTACTTCATCTCTGGCATGCAAACCTGCTTTGCCATTTCACCCGATTAATCTTCGTCATAGCCTCGCTTCGAATACGGCTATTTCTTGTCTTCAACATCATCGCTATACTCTTCCTTTATATGATTGGTAAACATCTCTTTCCACACGTTACATTAAATGCTTCAGCGTAGCAGTATGTTGAAGGTATACGATTTTCATAATCACTCTCATCATCTGACAAATACTATCTTTACGCTGATCCAATACAATCATATTAGTCATTAGACCCCGACCCTGTTCTTCTCTCCGTTTAAACCAGAATGGAATGGTCCGTGTATATACCCCATGTCCCGCTTGTACAAGTTTTCCAATCAGCTCAGCTCCTCGACATGTCGGTATAACATCTTCTAGTACATTCTTCTTTAACCTGTGACTTACAAACGACGATGAAATAAAGAAATGTGTTGCTTGTCGATGAGGTTATTGAATAGGAGAAGGTACTGGCAACTCAAGTCGATATCCCTGGAGGCTTTTCCCTGGTCAAACAAGTTAGGTAAGTTGTAAGTAAATAACTGATACGCTGTCGTCCTGAGGTTCTTTAATAAACAGGTCTGAACTTCACCTATCTTGTTTGGCCTCGGTCACAATTTCGTCGATTATTGTCAAGTTCCTCACAGCTGGATCGATATAGCCGTCATTTCCGAGATTTAAGAGTAACTCTATGGCAGGTTGCCACAGTGGTTGCCGTTTATCATAGCTGTAGATGACTCTCTGCGGCCGAGGTTCTACATAGTTATCAAGTCCTCGTAATAACTTATCTATCCATATGATTTTCCCACTTCCGATGGGTCCCGAAACTTTCATCGTAAATTGATGGAGTACGGATTTGACATCAATTGCTGGTATATATGATGTTCATCTTTCATCAGGTCAGACCGCGTTTTTGGTGGATGGTATGTATCACTCAATGACTCCGATAATAGACAGGTCTGCGTATCGGAATTTGATTTAGTCTCAGCGGAATCCAAGTACTGACTGCAGATTGATTTGGAGAGTGTCTTAGAACATATCATACATGTATGACACATGCTAGAAGTAGTATAATTGATGTTTCCTCGCTAGAACTATAGCTACACGCTTAAAAGTGAAGTGTTGGAACTTACTCGTAAAGTGTTGAAATAACCCTTTAAGTGTGTCCACAGGGACTGCTCTTTAAGTGTTGTCCCTGTGGACACACTTAAAGGATTATTTCAACACTTTACGAGTAAGTTCCAACACTTTAGTTTTAAGCGTGTAGTAATGAGATACATCATCATTTTGTAGGACAAATACTTCAAGTTCGCTTTCCCAGTTTCGTCATAGTAACATATCAAACGGTAAGAAACCATACACCACCGTTACCACCATCCCCAATCTACATACACATGCTACATGTTACAAAATGTCCAATCCGTTCCCCTTCACATGTTGTTTTGGATGAAAATATATATTATGTTCATATGTCATATATTCAATTGATGAATATAATATGTATTATGCGATATTTCGAGTTTGCGTTCTTTATTCACCGCTGTTATTGTACATCGCTGCTATAGTACACCACATTAGAGTTGCGTCTCTTTTCTCTCAAGGCGAAATATTATCTTTGAATACACTTCCGGTTCGATTGCTTCAATTATAACGTCACTGGGAATTTCCAATAAATGGTTTTGCTTTCGATATCCATCGGCGAACAATTCACACCTCTAACGATTACCGAATACCCAGTAGTCCTCAACGTTGAGGAATGAAAAGAATGTAAATACTAACTTTGTCTCCCCCTATCAGCTTCATGAACATCAAGTGGATTAGATTAATGAGCTGGGAAAATGGGGATTTGATAGCCGTCATGACGTCCTCTGTGCGATATATGTAATCTAGTAAGTTTCCTTTCCAACGTTGACGGATCCACGCTTCATCTATTCAAAGTCAATCTGTTCCATGGGGAGACAAAGGAGGCCACGGCATTGCTAAGATCCTTTGGAATGAGCGCATCCAATGTTCCTAATGCCAAGGGTGATATTCTCATATTATCCGACAGAATTGGCAGTCAATCTTTCTGGACACACCTCTAGCGATTGTCGTTCACCCGATAGAGCCCTACTATGACGTCATTGGTGGATATTAATTATTACATTCCGTCTAAGATATTCATTAGCGAAAGTACCTTGCCTCTAAAAATTATCGTTCGGAAGATGTCGGTTATATACGGTTTTGATGACGTCACTTCGGGTATTTCATTGTTTAAAAAACAAAGACGTTGTACGCGTCACGTCGGCGGGAATCTCTCGACCTATTTTCGTGACACTGGTTCATCGAGGTCGAGGTCATATTCTTGAAGAGTAAAACATTCGAGTCACCATGTTAAGAGATTGGACAATAAGGTATATGGTGCCATACAATACTACAAGTACGGAAGCAATGTTGCGCAGCTTTTCTGCTTTCAATCTTGTAAGATGGAACGCTTTATATGGCCGTATCTGAGTATACCTAGTAGTCCTCAAATTTGGGGAACGAAAGGCATGCATATATACTAACCTTATCTTCCCCGATCAGCTTGATGAACATCATGTGGATTAGATTAATGAGCTGGGAAAATGGAGATTTGGGGTTCACGAGGTTCTCCGTGCGATATATGTAACCTAGTTTCCTTTCTATGGTTGACGGGTCCACGGATATTCGTTCCATCCGTTCAAAGTCCACCTTTTTCAACGGGAGACAAAGGAGGCCACGGCATTGCTGAAGATCCTTTGGAATGAGCGCATCCAATGTTCCCAATATCATAGGAGATATTCTGATATTCTTCGACAGAATTGGGCAGCTAAACTTCACGGACACACCTTCCCATAATCTGAAATATATCAAGATTAACGTAGCTAACGTACCAGGCCTGGGTGGACCGCCCTTCCCATCCGCTTACACCAACACTAAATATGGATTCATTTTTCTCCCCAATAACATGGTGAATAAGATAGAAAATTAAGACGTTAAGCGAAATAAATTAGTTGTATTCGCCTCGAGACAAACAAATGGGGATCGCTAGCCCCGCTAGGCGGCGCTAGTGCTCCAACAGGTAAAGAAGGCATGGCGTCATAAAACGAATAATTATAATGTCGTTGCATTGTGACGTTGCATTTGTGACGTCAGGAAATACGACATGCGCATGCGTCATTTACCTCTTGGTACACGTAGCCACCTGGCGTCAGCTCGAACTGCCGAACCCCATTTAAGGAAAACACATTGAACTTAAAATTCTCATGACACCTCAAGCTCGCCAACAGGATTTACATATCGGTTGCAAATATTGAACAAAAAATGAGCTTCCCATAGACGATAACCATTTTAGATACTAGTATTTCCAAGGAAGATTAAACAATGAAATGAGAATCATATCGTTAGGCTTTGTCACTTTCGGTCAATCTAAATTTTATCGGTCACGTCATGGTGCAACTGCATACAAGAGGAGTAGTAGAGAAGGCTCAGATATGTTCGGATGCGCCCTCGGATGTGTGAACAATTCAGATAGTAATGTTTTCAGATGATCTATCTCTGTTACTCGTATACGTATGGATTAGCCATGTTAGATTTCTGATTCCCGCTTATCATCAAATCTGCGCGACAGTGTTTGCTGGTGAATCAAGTTTGATGGATATTAAATTGTCCTTCATGGCGTCATTTATATAACCCTATAAGAATAATACAATATGAGGAGATTGTCCTTTGTCACAAAGGAAGTAAACCTCCCTGAAAGGGAGTGAGGGGAAGGAATATCGCAAATTTTATGTATGAATTGAAAAATCGTGTGAAAGACGAACGTGTAATACGTAATTTGATATGCACAGAACTTTTGGTCTACCCAATTTGGACAAACTCTCCATCAGGAATGGCAATTATATATATATATATATATATATATATATATATATGGGGCACATTACTAACTTGCGCATGACAGTATTACGACCGGATGTATGCCGGAGAAAAATGTCTCTTTAAATGGTATGGCTCTCATTTCTAGGGTTAGGAGATGATGTGGTGCTTACAAGATAAAGGATGCGACAAATAGCTTCATATGAATGTGCGAGATTTACCTTCAATAAAGGCCTGAGGAATTAATGCACAGTTAGAACAGATGGTGGAGCACACGATTAGCTGGGCAACATTAAACCTGTACCCATATACTCCTGTAAATACGGTAAACTAAGGGAAACACTTCAACATAAATACTAACTTGTCTACCCGCAAGCTGAGGGGCCGTTCCCATTTAACGTTCGTGTTTCCATGGTTTAAACCATTTCGTTTAAACCATGCCACGAACGATGGGTGTATCGTTGATTCGTTTTTAAAAAAAAACCATTGGAAAAACGAACGAAGAAAAAACCATAGCGTTCGTTCGATGGTTTTCTGCAGAGTTTCTAGGGCTGTGACTCGCTGGAGAAAAAACGATCGAAAGTAGTTCCGCCTGAGTGACGTCCCACTAAGACACGCCCACACATTGCTTGAATGATGGTAGCTCATACGTGTAGGCCGTTAAACCGTCGATAACAGGCATATCGGTATATACCCGGCACTGTATTAAACTGACCAGGGTGTGTGTGTGCATTTTGACGAGGGTTTATATAATCTATCATGGACTATTCAATGCTGTAATCCAAACACTGGGACTGCCGAGAAGCCGTACACATGATCGCTCTGTTCAAAATAATTCAACATTATCACAAGTGAGAACCCATAGAGAGATTCAGTCTGTTCCGATAACTGGTATATAGTTAGTCTTATTTTCTCAAATACATGTAATCGTAATATAGTAATCGTCTTACTATCTGACCACTGAAGTTAAATACTGCATAAACCCGATAGTGGGTATAGACCTGACAATATAGTTTCAAGATCAAACCAAACAACCCGCTCCCACCCCCACCCAAGCGCGTCGGAAGCGGTACGGCAGGTACGGCCGTGGCCTGGTCATGCCCTTTTGCGCAGAAAAAAAAACAAAAGAAGAAAATAAACAAATAAAAAAAAGCGAAGGAAGAAATAAGGAAAAAAAAAAAAAATAATAAAACAATTAGAACAGTTTTATATAGCTTCCAAGTTAAAGAAGACTTAATGTTCGCTTGTCCAGTATGTCGTACAAGCTACGTTACTTCTGGGTGTTGTATGCGGTCCATACCCTGCCTTGTGTTTCAAACAATGTACGGCCTGACCATTCTCCCAACGTAAGAGTTTGTAACCTTCAAACCGTCGGCATCACCGCCAGACCGCATCACCGCGGAGGAATACAAAGGTCACGTGACCTTGTATCAACAGAATAAGCCGCTGCCACATTGGTAACGTTTTTTGCCAAATTCAAGATGGCGGCCAAACTCTGGCAGAGGTCACTTTCCAATCTCCAGCGCCGACGCCTCAAGTTTAAGTGTAAAGAGGTCAATGGGACCTTTTCCGTCTTTATACTACTACTGAGGTGGACGAGAAATATGCATCGGAACACATCATTGGCATAATTTCCTCATGGTACTAAATATTAAATAATATACCTGCAGTTAAATGTGTTTCCCTGGTTATAACCATAAATAATATTAAGATTTTGTCTGAAAATAACGGATTTCAGTTTAGCAACTGGGATTTAATTTAATAATTGATTCAGTTTTTTTTCAAATGGCAATTTTTTATCAAACTAACTTATTTAAATTTGCTCAAACTTAAAAATGTTTATCAAATAAATTGGCTTTGAATTAAAAAATGACAATAACAGTATTATCACAATTTTCAGTATTATATTTAAAATTATATTATAATTTATTATTATTATTTTATTATTATAATTTACCTGTTTATAAACTTACCATGCATCGAATCACCGCATGAGCCTCGTTGGCGACAATAGCTGCCGTGGTTTTCTCGTGTTTAATTAACAAATCGCGGTTCTCTTCCTGGTTTAACAGTAATTCGAGGCTTGAGAATACAAATGAAAGATCCCTCCTGTAGTTTTTCTCTGTCGCAATCGCCTGGTCCAAGATATGTGGCAGTAAATCCCAGGGTTCGAAGTACATTTACTTGCTGATTACAGATTAGATTATTTTATTACACCCAGACCACTCTCGGTGGTATATGGGGGGGGGAAAAGACATCATACATAATGACAGGAACAGCAAAAAAGGAAGAAAAAAAGAAGAGTACTTATCAAATTAATAAGGTGAACAGTCAAGCATGATGGAAGTTAACGGACTGATCACAAATACCAGTCCGATTTTTTAAACAGGACGCCCCTCAAAGATTTGCCGCTGTTCGTTCTCGTCGATATACAACGCCTATGTTGACTGGCTTGCCGAAGTCATGCTGAGCTTTTCAGAAATCATCGGCCCCATTCGGTAATCTCAACAAGTTCGCTTCATTTAGTAACAGAGGTTGTTGATTGGGCGAGAGCCATGCGCAGAAAAGCTGCGCGCCGCAATTATCCCCACTTTGACATCAGAGGGTATATATATGACAATAGGGGATATACAATCTGATGCCATGAGAATGGGCCTGACGAGCTATGGTTAAAACAAGAGCTCAATAGCTCGTTTCATCTTGTATCACATGAAAACACTTTTTACACTGGTCTGATGTTTATCCCATCGAATATATACAAGACACTTTTCAGATGCTTTCTGTGAGCGCCATTTTAGTGGCATTTATTTTTAAAGCGTTTTTAGAGGGATATTCTCTCTCTTTTTTTCTCACTTCTTTTTGCGTCCTTGTCCACGAAATACGTCTCTGTTAGCATTTACGACCCGTTGTGAAAAACTACGCCATCTGTACCTATATTATTGCAGAAGTAGCTATCGGTATCTCTACAATTGAAATATGAATTTAGATTGCGCTACTTGTGCAGTGAATTTATTAATACCACTGCCTATAATAATTATATTGGTCACGAATATGTCTAGCTTTAACTTTACTGTATTATTTTCTAATCCAGCATCGAAGAAAACCTCTATCGATTGCGTTTTCAATTCATGGGAAATTAGAAAGTAGAGTCATTTTATTCACCGGAAATCGCTCTGAACGCTTCTCTGGGGATCTAGACCCCAGGAGCTTCCGGGAAGCAGGAGTCCCCTCGACACTCGCCTGAAGTGCTGTGATCGTATCCCCCTGCCTCGTAAGACCGTACAACTTTCAAGTTGCTTTGGGCGCCACTGCCCGCACTGAAGAGAAAAACATTGGGTGGGGGGGGGGGCGGGGGATGGGGGGTGATCGAACGACTACTTATCAGGATTAGCAGGAAAGTACAATGCGACGATAAACGATCATGTGGTAGGATACTGTGATAGATATGACTTGTGCGACGAAAAGCCGGTTAGAAAAAGTATGTCCTTTTATTGCAATACACCCGTGTGTCTCTCTCCAAGTGTTCCTTTCATCGTGCGTACAATTTCTACATTTTGTTTTGTTTTGGAAGTTTCTTGACGCCATTACGTGTCTGGCAGCAAAGCATTCTTGTGATGTTCGCGATCACACTTCACACCTGGACAAACAGCGGCGGCCTCCTCGATACCGTCTACAACTCAAAGGTGTTGATTTAACCTCAGATCAACAGAAATTTCGAATCACGGTCTCCGTTACAGTCCGGATATTGCCGTTGTGTTTTTATGCATTGAATAGCAATTCAGAAAATGATAGAATTTTAGTTACGACAATTCTCAACACTGGGACGTTATTATCAAAATGGCTTCGGTATTATATACAGTCCGGATTAGAGCTTACTACGGTTGAAGAACTTTTGGATATTATATCCCACAGCTCGCTATCAGATGATAAATGTCACAAAGAATATATTAATTTACATGTATTTATTTAAATCTGTTGATATTTTTGTAATTATAAGCTGCTATTTCTATGTTAAAACAACATGTCTATGATTATCTATTGATAGTATCTGTGGATATTTCAACATTACAATTAATCCTTGTAAGAAAGGTTTTATTTTAATTTACTTCGGATTCGGAAGTTATTTTTGGGAAATTGGTTCCGGTAACTGCGTGTGCTTAGTTCCAACCGACCTTTTGGGGCCCAAATCTGCACCCTTAAATATAGTTAAAAGTATTAATCACAATGAACACACATCAATAAAGATTCGGACATTTGAAAGCTGCTGCTTTTAATTATTTGTCATATGTCAAAAAAATCCTTGTTCTTGCTAAAACTTATATTTACAAATTGTTAATCGAGAAAGAAATAAATATTAAAAATGAAAAAATGAAGATTTCTTTTTGGGATGGGGCGTTGAAGGAATTACGGAGAGTAGTAGTATACATGCAAAAAAGGTCGTATTTTGCCGGGGGAGGTAACTCTTGCATCCGACAGGGGGCGCCACCAGCTCAAGGTTATGGATTGCATCAGCATTGGCTGGATGCCAACATTTTTGTCCCCACCGGGTAAAATTTAAGGGGGTACTTGGTCGATGGGGAGGAAAACTACCTCAAACACAGAAGAGTTCCAATGGGGAGGTAACTCTTGATGCACTTTTGTGATTTTTGGCAAATGCCGGGTTATCTTTCCTGATTCGAACATTTGCATATTAAATCTATACAGGAAAATGCCTGTATGGGGTATGGATGGTCCGATTGGGTCGTATGAGGTATCAATGTAAAGGATTCGTTAAGGGGCATCTGATGGGCTGGGTGTGGGGTTGAAATAGCGTCATTCTGCGCATGCGCGGTGGACCAAGGGTATGGAAATAGACGTTTTGGGGTCTAGGGGAGCCACTAATCGTCCAATTGGGTCATATGAGGTATCCATGTGAAGCCTATGTGAGGGGGCATCCGACGGGTGGGTGTGGGGTTTGGAATATCGGCATTCTGCGCATGAGCAGTAGACCAAGGGTATGGAAATAGACGTTTTGGGGTCTAGGGGAGCCACTATTGGTCCGATTGGGTCATATGAGGTATCAATGTGAAGCCTATGTGAGGGGGCATCCGACGGGTGGGTGTGGGGTTGGAATATCGTCATTCTGCGCATGCGCGGTAGACCAAGGGTATGGAATAGACGTTTTGGGATCTAGGGAAGCCCCTAATGGGCCGATGGAGTCGAGTGAGGTATCACTGTGAAGCCTATGTGGGAGGGCATCCGCCTGGACTAGTATCTCGGCCGTTGTCAACATTCTGCGCAAACAGGGAATTGTGGGAAAAGGGTATGGAAATAGACGTTTTGGGGTCTGGATGGGCCACTTGTGGTCCTATGGAGTCGTATGAGGTATCCATGTGAAGCCTATGTGAGGGGGCATCCGCCGGGGTGGGTGTGACGTCATTCTGCGCATGCGCAGTAGACCAAGTGTATGGAAATAGACGTTTTGAGGTCGAGGTGGGCCACTATTGGTCCTATGGAGTCGTATGAGGTATCAATGTGAAGCATTCGTGAAGGAGCATCTGACTGGGCATCCTCGCTAAAACCAGGGGTATCTCTATCTCTATGATAGAAAAAGCCCCTGGTCCGCTTGGGCAATGTATCGCGATCAACGACACACAGCGGCATCCTGTACATATTGACCAATCAGATCACTTAAGCACCGCGACCATGGCGACCGTGACAACAGATCGAAAACACCATAGATAGCTTGTGCGATACCCAGTGCAGAAGAACATGCACCTTTTCAACAACCATGAACATTAATAAATATAAGGAAACATAGTTTAAAACAAAATCTATTTGAAGAGAAAATAAACTCATTCATCTCCATTCATCTACCATCAAACATCCAACAAGCCAGGCAAATGTAGAAAACACCGAAGCTTTAAAGGCGGTCCGCGAAGTCAGTGTATCCGACCTCACCTTCCCACTGAAGGACTTGAATTGGGTTGAAACGCACGGATTTCTATAAAATTTCACTGGTCTATCCATTAATATTTTGTTGTTATGCGTGCTTGGATTAAATATTTTACATTCGGTATCAGCGAATAGTTTAGCAGCGAAAGTAAAACCCAAACGTATTTTACCTCCAGCGCAGTTTTTCTAGGTCACGTAACTGGAGTGTGTGGGCGGAACGCGGTTTGCTATGCAAGTTGGTCAAGGGTTCGCCTTTGGCTCACAAATAGAAACCGCGACGTGGTGAAGATGCTGACTGGGTGGATGTGGGGTAGGAATATCGTCATTCTGCGCATGCGCGGTGGACCAAGGGTATGAAAATAGACGTTTTGGGGTCTGGGTGGGCCACTAGTGGTCCTATGGAGTCGAGTGAGGTATCAATGTGAAGCCTATGTGATGGGGCATCTGCCTGGACTAGTGTGTCGTCCGTGTTCAACATTCTGCGCATGCGCAGACAGGGAATTGCGGGAAAAGTGCATTGCAGTGAACGTCTTAGGATATAGGGGAGCCCCTAATGGGCCGATTGAGCCGTATGAGGTATCAATGTGAAGCCTATGATGAGAGGACATCCGCCTGGACTAGTGTCTCGGCCGTTGCCTACATTCTGCGCATGCGCAAACAGGGAATTGTGAGCAACGCCCGCCAACGCCAAGCTCAACGCTTCAACGCCCAGGTGAATGAGCCCAAAAGCTCTGATTTTCATGGAATTGTCACTAATTCATTGGAAATGCAGTAACGCCCGTCAACATCCGCCTTAACGCCCTAGCATAACACCTTGACGCCATGATATAGACAGATGAGAGAAGAACAACAACAACAAGGATGAGAGAACAACAACAACGAGTTTTTTTCATGTAGTTTATTTTCCCCTCCATCATAACATACCCACGCTGGGGGAGCCGCGTTGGGTATGCTTATAATTCAAGAATACTCTTGTCCAATCAGAGACCGCCATTTGGTCCTGCTATATTCGTTCTTGCCCGTCAGATGTATTCTCGGCTGCACTCCAATCAGAATCAGAAGCCGTCCTTAAGAAAGTCCCATCTTCGGCCCTGTTCGCTCTCATTCGTTTGTTCTAATCGTCGTCGGTCAGGCCTGGATATTCGTCGGGCAGCATATCCTGAAACAGTTGTTTGCGCATTCTAATCGCATTTTCCAGGGCCTCGGTGGGTGGTAACCCCATAGCCTCTTCCAAGTGACTCTTGGTCTTCATGATGGACCTGTGCGTGGGGTCGCCTTTCATTTCAAGCGGTAGTGAGGTATACTGTTCATAGATCGCCATGGCTGATGCGGGGCCACATTTCGGTGTACGCCAGTTGTAAATTATCCTGTCCCGCGTCCTCGATCGCTTCAGCGTGAGTATTGATAGCTGCTGTCACAATACGATCCCAGAAGGTAGGTTCTGCCTCACTTTCCTGGGATGTAGGCTGACTATCTGAGGTCAAGCTCTCCATATCAATAGATAGACTGTCAACAATCTTGGATTCGGTATCAGTCGATACACTCTCATTGATCTCTGTATCAGCATCCGATTCAACGGACTCCTCGGCGTCTTCAATCCCATGTATATTTTTCTGGTGTCGCATCATATCGTAATGTCTGGTGAACGTGCGTTCAAACTCAGAACAAGCATAAGGCATGTTGACGGTTGAACGTCGACTGTGCGTGTTTTGGGAATACACCCGCTCTCATAGACAGTAACGCCCGCCAACGCCCACT
>JAVTVY010036871.1:0-16333 GCA_036873755.1 Hanleya hanleyi | reverse complement strand
CCTTATCCTACCTTATTCGTTATCATTTCACTTGGAATCATTTGATATGCTTTCTTCAACTGAGTCTTATGTGTGGAATTTCAATTGTCCGTAAGTATATTGGCGGGTATCAATTTTAACTGCGCGGAAATCGTGTTTCACTCCACTCAGACTCGCTGAGGCTTCGCTCGAACTAAGTCTGATGTGTATGAATTGTTTCTGTCCGAACGTAAATTGAGTATAAATTTTAACTGCGCGGAAATAGAGCCCGTAAACAAATTTGGCATAAAGTTTAACTGTGTGGAAATCCATGGCAGTTTCACTCCACGCAGATTCTACTGGATTGAACTAAGTCTGATGTGTATGAATTTCAAAAGGCTTGTGTGTATGAATTTCATCTGTCCGAACATAAACTTGGTATAAATTTCAACTGCACGGAAATCGAGCCCGTATAAATTTTGAGAAGATATGAGTATAGTTATCACATTGTCGATTATAAAGGATAATATATTCCTTAAACCCATTGATAACGGGCGCTTCACTGTCGATTCAGGTTAACTTGTTTAATCACTGCCGACAAATAATCAAGGGATTAAATCTAACCAATACCTCACCAACCATCTTCTGCCTAATTCGGGTTAACTGGTGCATTAAATGCCGACAAATAATCAAGGAATTCTGTATTAAATCTCGCCAATACCTCACCAATTATCTCCTGCCTAATTCGGATTGACTTGTTTAATCAATGCCAACATATAATCAAGGGATTCTGTATTAAATCTAACCAATACCTCACCAATTATATTCTGCCTAAGTTAGTTCATTACCTAACAAATAGCAGACTTTCCAACTTGTACTTTTTTCTTCTTCACTTGTATATACATTTCCCTCTGCTCTCTCATTGTTATTTATTATTTAATTATTTATTTTAATATCTAGCGCTGCAAAAGATCTTAAATTAACGAAGAAATGTACCGTGAAATTTAAATAAAACATTGAGTTGATGGGCCGCGAAATCCGTATGGACACGGCCCTTAAACTACAATTTCAATCAATCATTACCTCGATTTATGCGCAGTTAAAATTCATACTCAATTTACGTTCGAACAGATACAATTCATACACTCAGAAGCGAATCTGAGTGGGGTGAAACTCGATTTCCGCGCAGTTAAAATTGATACCCGCCAATATATACTTACGGACAGTTGAAATTCCACACATAAGACACATTTCAAGAAAGCAAATCTCCGTGGAGTGAAACTCAAATTCCGCGCAGTTGAAATTTATACCAAGTTCACGTTCGGACAGATGAAATTCATACATGCAAGCCTTTTCATACATATCAGACTTAGTTCAATCTAAGAGAATCTGCGTTGGGTGAAGCTACCATGTCCATGGATTTCCGTGCAGTTAAACTTTATACGGGCTCGATTTCCGCGTAGTTGAAATTTATACCAAGTTCACGTTCGGACAGATGAAATTCATACATGCAAGCCTTTTGAAATTCATATATATACTCAATATACGTTCGGACAGATACAATTCATACACATCAAACTTAGTTTCGAGCGAAGCGACTCTGAGTGGAGTGAAACACGATTTCCGCGCAGTTAAAATTGATACCCGCCAATATATACTTACGGACAGTTGAAATTCCACATATAAGAAAAAGTTGAAGAAAGCATATCAAATGATTCCAAGTGAAATGATAACGAATAAGGTACATGTAGGATAAGGCGCTCTAATATTAACGATTCCATTCCAGCGAAGCGAATCTCCGGGCAGTGAAACATAATTTCCGCGCATTTGAATTTCGTTCTCTCTCGTTTCAAGCGACATACATGTATAGTCTACAGATTCGCATTTTGCGGATTTTGTTGTCTGTTTTATTAATATCAATATTCTGCTCGTCAGCAAATAAAGAAAAATCCATCAAATAATCCATGCGCAGTTGAAATTAAGCTCCGCGCAGTTCCACGCATTTCTGCGCAGTTTCGCGCAGTTTTTAGTACGACCCCCACCAAGAATAGAATAGAATAGAATCTTTAATTGTACTTTTTTACCCGTTGATGGGTTAATGTGTACAGGAGAAAACAAAACAGAATAAATCTCAACATGTTCACCGGATTCAATAAGATACATTGTTCATCAAGTACTTTCTCTTAATTAAGTTGCGATGAATAAAGTTAACTACCAAAGAGATGACCACCATGTCCTCGGCACTGCTGCCTGTGGGGAAATCCCCCACCGGTATCATAGAGAATGCTAGACCCAGGTGCCTGTTTACTCTGCTGATGCCGAGATGACAGGCACAGAGCGATCCAGTGGCCTATCGCCAGCGTTGAAATAAACATGCAATTTTTCCAACCTACCTGCAAGCACATCCACTAAAACCAGCCTGTATGTTAAGTCTGGGTCACATACAATGATATTATGAAGTAATTCCGTGTCTGTAGGGTTCGTACTTTTTATTTCGAGTGAAATCCAGTCAGGAGCGAAGACAGAAACACGTCCGTGCCCGCCATCTTCTCTAAAATTATGACTCGAAACACGTCGGCGCGAGAAAACGCGCGGTAAACACTGGTTTGTTCAAATTGCAAACCTAAACACGTGATCGATCAAATCGACTCCTATCGCACGGGCTGTCCATGCAACGATCACTGCCGAGTGAAATGTCGAACAGAGGGAAGAACAGAAAACTGCCTCTCAATTCTGAATATCCACAGCTGTCAAAGAGACAGAATTGTACAGCGAAGGCCAGCTTCTGGGGTCATTTCTCCAACTTTCAATATGGCGACACAGAAAATTTCCAAGACCAAATATATTTCCTAACGAAATCCATCATAAGTCTCTGCAACGGAGATACCACTAATACTATGTGCTTTTCTTTAACTGTATTCGAATGATAAATAGTATGCGTCATGAAAAAAAGTGGGAAAATTGAAGCGCACCACCAGGTCTGGTGGGGGGTGGGGGGGCAGGATCATGGGTAAATTTATAATGTCGGCCACGTGCGGCACCAGGAAAAATGATGTTTTTGACATTTCTGCTTAATATTCCTACTTTAATGCAAGAAAAAGTAGGGAAGAACCTTTTTATTTCACATGACAGTATTATTTACTAATTTATCTTGAAGATTTGGCGAAAACACATAAATAAATTATCTGACAAAAAAATCGAACAAAAATACCTCATTAAAAATTAGGTCAATGTGACGTGATCGAAGTGTCCAGTTTCATTATTTTTGTTATTTAAGTTGTTTTCACATTTCTTGCTACAGCTTGACTCAAGGCCACAGTGTGGTAATTTTGAGCCCCCCTAGCTCAAGGGGTAAAGAGCATATCAGGAAGAACCCCCCCCCCGCCGTGGACACTTCCCGAATACACCAGGTAAAGAGGGTTCATGGGATTCATCCCGGTGGTTGAATTGTCCTTTTTCATATTACCGGTATAATTTTTTTCTCTCTCTCTTTTTTTCTCTCCAGCACTAGTGACGATAGTTGGAAGCAATGACTTTTCTCAAATCTTGTTGGAAAAACACCTAGTACGGTACATTGTGTTTACTGCATAAATTGTCTAGTATGATTTTTTGTCCCTTTTTCAAATTATACGGTAATACATTTTTCACTATGGACTCGATGCCTCTGTTCGTGTTCGACATTTCACTCGACAGTGATCGTTGCATGGACAGCCCGTGCGATAGGAGTCGATTTGATCGATCACGTGTTTAGGTTTGCAATTTGAACAAACCAGTGTTTACCGCGCGCCGACGTGTTTCGAGTCATAATTTTAGAGAAGATGGCGGGCACGGACGTGTTTCTGTCTTCGCTCCTGACTAGATTTCACTCGAAATAAATAGTACAGACCCTACAGACACGGAATTACTGCATAATATCAATGTATGGGACCCAGACTTAACATACAGGCTGGTTTTAGTGGATGTGCTTGCAGGTAGGTTGGAAAAATTGCATGTTTATTTCAACGCTGGCGATAGGCCACTGGATCGCTCTGTGCCTGTCATCTCGGCATCAGCAGAGTGAACAGGTGAACAGGCACCTGGGTCTAAGAGAATGCGAGGTATTGGAGAAGTTTGATTCTGAATAGACTTTCTTGAAATTTCAGAATAAAAATGCACAAATTACATATAGATACTGTGAAGAATTTCAATGCTCTGAGAAGAACTGGCTCCGGTTCATTGCTGAAAATCCCGTGCCATCGTAACGGTAAATTATGTGAAACTGTCCGGGACAGTATGCACGCTACGGCCCCGTTCACCAAATAACAACAACAACGACATGTTCATTGCTGCTGAACTGTTGCTGAACATTCAACAATGTGCAGTATGTTTTGATAGAATTGACATTTTGTGATTAAAGATTAATGTCATTACTTACCATACCAGGGGAAAGCGAAATATTACACTTATACTTTCAACCACCTCACGCAGATGGCTGAAACTTTCATTCAAGCTTTCCCTCTCTGTGAGTCAAACAGCGCCCTCTCGTGGTTCATACTGAAAAATAAATACCGTAAACATCGTAAAACCTTGAACGAATTCATACAAGTGTTTACATTAAAAAGTCAAACTTGTGTCATATTCACACTATCCGCCACTGTACATGACTACAAAAAGTGATACTTGCCATGATAAGACCTTACTGCAAGTTCGCTTCAAACGCAATATTTAGCGAATTATGGCTGTCGCGGAAGGGCTAGTATTCCCTTTTTACCCCGTTTTAAGCAGCTGGAACAAGCCACTGGGCATTTATTCATTGTTCTGGCTATGGTTTTACAATATACCCATACAATGCTCACGTAACCTGTGTGTTAGGGTAGCAAAAATTATATATAAAGATCAGATGTAGTTAAACATCTAACTCCTTATATTTCTTATTTCAGTATATTTGCGGAATATTAAAGGAAATATTTTATGTATATATATCCCCCCACCCCTCTCCGGCCCCCTAAAGGACAATAAGCTACTCACTTGAAGTATTCTGATTTATCAATTTACAAAAACGTGTCAGGCACTTTAAGTAAATGTCATTTAATACAGCTGTGCTATCTTATATTGGTTGCATATACTTTCTTTAATATGTGTAGGCCTACCGTACATTCCACTTTAATTCACTAATAAAAACTTTGAAATACGGAGCCTTCTCTGTTAGGCCTACACGACATCTGTGGACGAAAAACTTTGCATGCATTGTGAAGTGGTTAACTAATGACTGAAATCTCTCAACCTGTAACCATCTAGTTCATCGATACGCGGTGTAACGTGTGCCGGGCCGGTCAATGAACGGGACGCAGCTGAGCTAGGTCTCGTTATATGGTAGCGTACAAGCTGTCAGGCCGCTGTCCCTGCCGACACTAGTCCTTGTCAACTAGAGATTCACTTCGACCTGTCACCTTGTCTGGATCGAGAAAGTAGGAGAGTGTAGAGACAACCAAGGCTGATTTAGGGTCAAATAATATGCAATAATATTCAATTAAATGTACAGGATGATCGCGGTTCAAAGATGTAAATATGTACAGTGTTAATATAAAGTGCCGTGTAAAGGGTGGCCTGGCTGCTGGCCCTTTCCACACGGTAGATAATCGTAGGGGCGGCCTGGCTGCTGGCCCCTCTCTGGCTATGGAATGTCGTTGGAGCGAGGCTATGGATATAGCGGTTCTCCTCCCTCTAAGGTGGGTATGTCATCCCCAGAAGCGTTGTGGCTTCCCACCGTGGATATGATCGTCCTCCCCTTATACATGTAGGTGCGTATGGTTCCGGAGATCGCTTCGTCTTCCCACCGTGGATACGTGTGTCTTCACCTGATTGGTACGTATTCCTTCCCTAGGTCGCTTCGTCTTCCCACCGTGGATACGTCTGCTTCTCCTTGTTAGAGGTCCCCTCTACAGGTAGGTTCGTCTTCCCACCGTTGATGCGTCCGCTTCTTCTTGTATTCCACTCTACAGGTAGGTTCGCCTTCCCACCGTGGATGCGCCCGCTTCCCCACAGTTGTAACCGGTCTTGCGAGGATGCCTCCGTATCGTCTTCCCTCTAAGGTAAGCACCAGTGCCCTGTCACCCGTTTCACCGGCGAGAACGCTCTCAGACAGCGTTATGCCTCTCCACCGTGAACACTCCGGTGTCTGTGCAAGGTAACCTGGCTTGTGAGGGTGACTTCTTCCTCCAACCCTCAGGTACGGTAAATCGTGCTTCCCAGCCCTCGAAATTTGGCGTAACCGAAATGATCGGTTACGTGTCGGTTACGTGGTTGTAAATTCTGCAGAACGAATAATCGGTTACGTAAAAAATCAACTTGCGCTACGGTATGACGAGCGCGAAAATGTCTGGGCGACCGGCCCCCAGTGACAGTCATCAATCGTTGCCTTACCGGTCTATATTTCTCCTCTATGGTATCTTCGAATCATCCTTCGGAGTTTATACACGTTTTTATTATGGAATTAGTTTCACCGGCGAGAACGCTCTCAGACAGCGTTATGCCTCTCCGCCGTGAACACTCCGGTGTCTGTGCAAGGTAACCTGGCTTGTGAGGGTGACTTCTTCCTCCAACCCTCAGGTACGGTAGATCGTGCTTCCCAGCCCTCGAAATTTGGCGTAACCGAAACGATCGGTTACGTGTCGGTTACGTGGTTGTAAATTCTGCGGAACGAATAATCGGTTACGTAAAAAATCAACTTGCGCTACGGTATGACGAGCGCGAAAATGTCTGGGCGACCGGCCCCCAGTGACAGTCATCAATCGTTGCCATACCGGTCTATATTTCTCCTCTATGGTATCTTCGAATCATCCTTCGGAGTTTATACACGTTTTTATTATGGAATTAGTATCATGAACGTGTGATTTTGCATCAGAAAGAAATAAAAATACGGAGGTTCGAAACGAAAAAAAACTGACATTCTGACGGCGCATAAAAACGGAAGCATGCGATATCAAGGGGACACAACTCCCAACATACAAAGCCTGAATTCATCCAATCAAATGTGGGTCAATTCTACAGCGCGGGACAGCACGCATACGGAAGTGGATGGAAATCGAATTTCTCATCTTCGGATCCTACGGACCGCAGGTTCGATATGCAAAACGGCTCAAAAGCGAAAATTGACTCAGAGTGTGAACATAAAAACATTCCAGAAGTGGTCATTTCACGATGACTTTAGAAAAGTTTTGTCTGCTTTTGTTTTACTTTCTACACATTTCACATTTTATTTTTTTCAACACCGTCCCTTTTATTCCATGCCTGGGTGCTTCTTGCTGAATTTCTGATGAATAAGTTGCACATGTTACATCGCAGTTTGAGAATATTGCCGTCAGCTGCTGTTTCAAGGACTCTAAAAACAATTTTGTATTTTATTGTAATAATATATATATAATAATATATAATACACAATTTCTTCAGTTCCAGAAAAAAATTTGGCTAACCTGTTTACGTAACCAATGGGTTACGCAACCTAGTCCTACATAACCGAACAATAGGTTACGTGAACATCGTGACCCAGAACTATTTTTGGGTTACGCAAATTTTTGAAATTTCGAGGCCTGCTTCCCTCTGTCTTCTGGTCCGTAGGTACCTCCCCTGTATCAGCAGCCCGGTTCCACAATCCCTGGAAAATCACCGGTCGTCCGAACGCAGCCCGCACAGGCACGCATTCAGTCACCAGTGACCTCCAGTAGCAAATGTCATGTCCAGTGGAGATAACTGAAAATTGTGATTTTGCGATTTAAGTTTAAAATTCGATTTTGAATTAAAACTGAGTTCGTAACCTATTTATTTTGTTATGATCATTCTGACTTGGTTGTTAATTTTAATTACGAATTGGAATTTCAGTTTTTTTGAATGAAATTTCAGTTTACATTGAATTTGATCAAGATTAAAGTAAAATTATTTTTAAATACTTGAATTTAAATTTGAATATAATTTTAACTCGAAATTAAAATTTAATAGTCGGAAAAAAGTTTGAAGAAAACATTTCATATGGAATTAAGTCCGGAACTAATGTTTTGAGTTCAGCTCAATCAGTTCCTAATCTGAAGCTAGAGTATGTTTCAATTTAAACTTTCAAAGTTTACATTCAAAATTAATAATGAACTTTTCGAAAATTCCTGAAACTTCAGTATGTTTTATAAGCTAGACATCCTCCGATAATACCTAAAAATTTCACACCAGAGATAGGCCTACATATTTTTTTAAATTTAATCATGGCAATTTATTTGTATTTCCACATTTTAATGACATGGGAACCGTACCCCAGTTGCAGACGAGGGGGAGAGGGAAGCCCTCCCCCCCCCTCTATATATTTTTGCTATCCCTAAGGCCAGAGTGCTGAAAATTACCACACTATATCTGTGGGTCAAGCTCTACTAGAAAATGTGAAAACAAAACAAAGAAACAAAAAAGATGGCCTTCTCCTATATTGTAACTTGTTTCATCAGATTAATATTTTATTTTCTGGAAACCATGAAGAATTTCGATTAACATTATACAAGCGGGGCGCGGCCGCGAAGAGGCCGCTTGCGAAGCAAGCTCTATAGGTATTGTGTAGACATGCGAATATGGGACAAAACATAGGCAAAATTTAATGAAAACCCAGCAAAAACAACAAAAATACAGAACTAATTTTTGAGTTCACCTCAATGTAAAATCAGTTCAAAGGTGTCCCTAACCTGAAGCTAGGGAGAGTATGTTCCAATTTAAACCTTCAAAGTTTACATTCAAAATTATAATGAACTTTTCGAAAATTCCTGAAACTTCAGTATGTTTTATAAGCTAGACATCCTCCGATAATACCTAAAAATTTCACTCCCGAGATAGGCCTACATATTTTTTTAAATTTATTTAAATGGCAATTTATTTGTATTTCCACATTTTAATGACATGGGAACCGTACCCCAGTTGCAGACGAGGGGGAGGGGGAAGCTCTTCTATATTTTTGCTATCTCTAAGGCTAGAGTCCTGAAAATTACCACAATATATCTGTGGGCCAAGCTTTACTAGAAAATGTGAAAACAAAACAAAGAAAAAAACAAGGTGGCCACAATGATGACGTCACAGTGACGTCATTTTCAAAACATATTTTTAGACTATTTTGCGGTCATGTTACCCTCCCAATGCCATTCCCCATTATAGACACAAATGAATTTTAAATATCAATACCCAATATGATTAATTATGGTTTTCATGTCTTGTTTATCTATAATTTTATAGATTATAAGCATAGCCATTACAAGGTTGTTTCTGGCATTATAGTATAATAGCTCTCTTCTATTAATATTTTAGCATTCAAAATTATTCATTAAAGTATGTAATTATAATCATTCTATCAATTCCTTAAATTAATTAAAAATGTAAAAAGAACAATATCTCAATGTTGAGAACAGCTACAATATGAAATGATTTAGTCGATTGGCTTTACAGTTACACATTGAACTATTTTAACATATCTGGTAAATCTATTGGCTGTAAATGTTTGTAACTATTGTTTCCATTTGGCAGATAAATAGTAGTAGTTTCGTCTTTGTATACAGATCTGTCTATTAATCAAGATATATTCACTTCAGTCTCAACTTTTGAACATGTCCATTACAAGGACATTTAGTTTGGTTAAGTGGAACCTACTTCCCCAAGGTTTTATATATTGTGTGTACAATCAAATTAGAATTGAACAGAATTCCTTCAGTAATAAGACTAATTGTGACAGTATATATGTGACATAGATTTTATGTGTGATAATTAGAGGAACAGGATTATTCTTATTAATAGGACTTTAAAATAAAGCTGCCTTATGACAGAATATAACATCATGGCCACCTGGAACAGTGACAGGAAATCATAGCTAGGACCAGATAGAATTTGGACAATTAAATATTTGATCCAATCTAATTAAAATTCAATCCTATCTGCTCTCCAATTGGATATGTCGCCTACATAGTGACATATACGATTGGGGAGCATTGCTAGGATATAAATCATGTCATATTTATGATCCAGGCTATGTCGACAAATTCTAGACAACAACAAATTATACCACATGGATTTTAATGCTGTAAAGTTCTACAGGAACTGACTTTCAAACAAGCCATCGGTTTTGATGTAAGCATGTGCATGAAATATGTGTTCAGTGTAAAACACTATACAAAACGTGGACTCTATCTGCCCATATCTGTTTCTGTGATGGATATGGGCAGATCAGATCAATGGAACCATAAAAAGTACAATAGTACTTTAGATTTCATCCATTTCAAATATTAGCTCTGTGCAAGTCCCTGTAATTGTGTTAATTTAGAGCTGGTGGAAAACTTGATATGAATAGGCAAAGCCAGAAACGAGAGGAAGAAGTAGGCCTATTTCTCCGCTCGCTTCTAGGCTTTGCCTATTCATATTATTTACCTTTTTGTCCTGGGTGAAGAAGTGAGGTTTTCGCTCGATGCAGTCCCTTTTATACCCATCAGGCCAACGATCACATGTCGTCGTGTCGCCCGTATGATAAACCATATTTTCCGGCAGCGCCATCTGCACTATCCAGTCAAAGATAACTCACATCATTGTACAATTTAGGAACGATAACTCCAATCGTTATCACCAAGCGGACTTTGGGGAATTCCCGACTTCTAGTTTCACTTTCGTTACTGCTGATCATATCGCCGTAGATTGTTTACACCGTTTCTCTGTTCAACGGGAACATCATGCAGTAATCTCCGCTGATATCACAGACCAAGAATGGACACAAATACTGGACGGTAAGTTCATTCAGTTATATCCCCGTTGTAAACCCGTATTTTATGTTGAGCGTTGTGGCTTCATGTAGACCCCTATTTCCGTTCATTCCCGGGTTAGCGTGCACACTTCGCTTCAGACTTGCACTCCGGTCCGAGCTTGTGTTTAGTCCTGATTGACCCTGGGATCGTGTGTATCCATTCTCAGCCTACTTTCGGCAACTGCAAGAGGGAATTTCCTGAAATCAATACCACGTGACTTCGTCAGCCAATCAGCTAAAGTCTACCGACATAACCCCAACGCAACCCGCCATTTTCGAGTCATGTGCTGCCCTACTTGTTCAAAGTTACAGATCTACAACGCCTCGATCTTGGGTGATACGAAAGTTATTCATGCCTATATCTTTTGTAAGCCCAGGCAGTATCTGTTTCCGAAGTGGTATGACAACCTGTAATTTATCAGATTTCTCCAGTCTGTTCTCCGGTGGATGAAGGCCGAACAGAATCCGGTAAAGTACCGAATATCACTCCGCGGTAATGGAGACACACGATTCGCAAGCCATCTTATGGATGGCGAAGTGTACGAAAATGTGAAATCTCTCTGTTTTATAGTATCCATATAAAATATGTCAATATTTGTGTGACTATACAAAAAGTTTCTGACATCAGTCCAAAACGTAGCATTCTGTGGACATTCAATGACATAATGATCGATAGTATCTTCAATAGTATAGCCACAGCCTTAACCAGTTCGTTGACCTACTTTCGTGGCGGTCACGTGGCGGTCAAGGTCATTTGAATGATAGGAATGCATGTACTGACATGTATCCGGGTACTTCCCATCGGGGGTTTTTCCATCTTTACATCCGGGTCCTTATCTGGTGGCTGACCTATATCCGGGTGCTACTATCGAGGTTATTGTTTACATACGAGTTTTCGGTGTGGGATCGTATGATTCAATGATGTACTTACCTGTTCGGAAGTGGGCTGCGCAGGTGTTTTCTGCGCAAGTGTGACGTCATGTAGGCCTATGACGTCACTTCGGGTGTGTGCGTGAATCGGGCGTGAACTGGGTATTAATGTCTGACCTATATCTGGTATCCGTGTTACAGCATTGTTTACATCCGGGTCTTCGGTATGGGTGAATGATAGGAATGTATGTACTGACCTGTATCCGGGTACATCCCATCTGGGTTTTTCCATCTTTACATCCGGGTCCTTATCTGGTGGCTGACCTATATCCGGGTCCTACTATCGGGGTTATTGTTTACATCCGGGTGTGAGATCGTATGATTCAATGATAGGAATGCATGTACTGACCTGTATCCAGGTACGGTGTTTTTCCATGGACTGGGCACTTTACATCCGGGTCCTTCTATCGGGGTGACCTTGTTTTACAGCCGGGGACTTGTCCATCCGGGTTGTTACAGCCGGGGACTTTTCCATCCGGGGGACTACATCCGGGTATTAGCCAAAAAATGGCCTATAAAAGTCAGGAGTATGGCATATTGCTTCATTCATTGACCTGCCTTACCGGGATTTTTAGTATATAGACAGCAAATCCTACCTTATTGACCGGTCAATGAGGACCGATTTGCTCCCTATATAATTTATATTACGGAAGTGATGCATCATGGGATAGACTGCACTCAGAGGTCAAAGGTCAAAGAGGTCCGATTTGCTCACTATATTTATAATTTATATTACGGAAGTGATACATCATGGGATAGAGTGCACTCAGAGGTCAAAGGTCATAGAGGTCCGATTTGCTCCCTATGCAAATTGATTGAATGATAATAATGCATGTATTGACCTGTATCCAGGTACGGTGTTTTTCCATGGACTGGGCACTTTACATCCGGGTCCTTCTGTCGGGGTGACCTTGTTTTACAGCCGGGGACTTTTCCATCTGAGGGACTACATCCGGGTATTAGCCAAAAATTGGCCTACACAAGTCAGTAGTACGACATTGCTTCATTCATTGGCCTGCCTTACCGGGATTTTTAGTATATAGAGAGCAAATCCTACCTTATTGACCGGTCAGTGAGGCCCGATTTGCTCCCTATATAATTTATATTACGGAAGTGATACATCATGGGATAGAGTGCACTCAAAGGTCAAAGGTCAAAGAGGTCCGATTTGCTCCCTATGCAAATTGATTGAATGATAGGAATGCATGTAATGACCTGTATCCGAGTACTTCCCATCGGGGTTTTTCCATCTTTACATCCGGGTCCTTATCTGGTGGCTGACCTATATCCGGGTGCTACTATCGGGGTTACATCATTTTTCACATCTGGGGCTTCGGTGTGGGGATGATTGAAAGATAGGAATGCATGCACTGACCTGTATCCGGGTACTTCCGATCGGAGTTTTTCCATCTTTACATCCGGGTCCTTATCTGGCGGCTGACCTATATCCGGGTCCTACTATCGGGGTTACATCATTTTTTACATCCGGGTCTTCGATGTGGGTGAATGATAGGAATGCATGTATTGACTCGTATCCGGGTACGGTGTTTTTCCATGGACTGGGCACTTTACATCCGGGTCCTTCTATCGGGGTGACATGGTGGGATAATGGGTGCATGTGAAATTAGGATTTGTCCCGAAAATATAAAAAGCGGATCATGGACTTTACCCATAAAATAGGGGAAAACCCCTATCGACCACGTCTTGTGAGGCTTATATCGGTCCCCAGCTTATCGGAGCCTGCCGAGATGTAGGGTGGGGGAGTGGGTGTATGTAAATTTAGCATTTCTCCCGAAAATATAAAAAGCGGAACACGGACTGTGCTCCTAAAATAGGGGAAAACCCCTATCAACCATGTCCAAAAGGGCTAATATCGGTTTCCGGCTTATTAGGGCATGCGGAGAGAGGTAGGGTGGGATAATGGGTGTATCTAAATTTAGGATTTGCCCCGGAAATATAAAAAGCGAAACACGGACTTTACCCTTAAAATAGGGGAAACCCCTATCAACCAGATCTAGAGGGTCGTACATACACCAGAGAGAGAACAACAACAACATAAACAAGTGTTCATATAGTTTATTATCTCCTCCCGTACATCATACCCACGCTGGGGGAGCCGCGTTGGGTATGTTTACAATACAAGTAGGCTCTTGTCCAATCAGAAGCCGCCATTTGGCGCTGCATTTTTCATATGAATTCTTGCCCGTTAGATTATTCTTGGCTGCTCCTATCCATTCAAAAGCCGTCCTTTGAGAAAGTTCAATGTTCAGTCATGTTCGATCTAATCCGTATGTTTTAATCCTGGCTGGGCAGACCAGGATATTGTTCAGGCAGCATGTCCTGGAACAGTTGTTTGCATGGGGAATGGGGATGGACGTTTTGGGGTCGAGATGAGCCAGTAGTGGGCGTACTGGGTCAGGGAGCACGTTTTTGGAATACGCTTGCTTTTATGGACAGTAACGCCCGCCCACGCCTAATTTAACGCTTCAACGCCCTGGTGAATTAGCCCAAAAGCTCTGATTTTCATGGAATTGTCACTAATTCATCGAAATGCAGTGACGCCCGTCAACGCCGGTCGTTACGCCTTAACGCACATCTCAACGCCTTAACGCCCGTATCAATGCCTTAACACCCTATCTTAACACCCTAACGCCCTATTTGAACACCTTAACGCCCAAGAATAACTCCTTGACGCCAAGATGTAGACAGGCGAGAGAACAACAACAACAACAACAAGGATGACAGATCAATCATTTTATTATCCTCTCCATCATACCCGCACTGGGGGAACCGCGTTGGGTATGTTTACAATTCAAGAAGACTCTTGTCCAATCACAAGCCGTCCTTTGAGAAAGTTCAATCATCGGCCATGTTCGATCTCACCCGTTTGTTCTAATCGTCGTCGGTCAGGCCAGGATATTTTTCGGGCAGCAAGTCATGAAACAGTTGTTTGCGCATTCTTATCACATTTACAGGCCTCGGTGGGTGGTAACACCATATCCTTTTCCAAGTGACGCTTGGTCTTCATGATGGACCTGTGCGTGGGGTCACCTTTCATTTCAAGCGGCAGCAGGCTATACCGTTTATAGATGGCCATGGCTGTTTCCTGATGCAAGACCGCATTTCGATGTACGCCTGTTGTAAGTTATCCTGTCCGCCGTCTTCGATTACCGTAGCATAATTATGAATAGCTTCATGTACAATACCATCCCAGAAGGTAGGTTCTGCTTCACTTTCTTGGGATGTAGGCTATCTGATGTCAAGCTCTCCGTATCAGTAGATAGACTCTCAGCAATCTCGGTTTCGGTATCAGCCGGTGAACTCTCATCAGTCTCTGTATCGGCTTCTTGTGCCTCGGAGTCGTCAATCCCATGTATATTTTTCCTTGTGTCGCATCATATCTTTTATCATCTGGTGAACGTGCGTTCGCACTCAGAGCATGTATAAGCCATCTTGACGGTTGAACGTTCATTGTGCGTGTTTTGGGAATACACTTGCTTTTATAGACAGTAAGGCCCGTCAACGCTTAGCTTAACGCTTCAACGCCCTGGTGAACTAGCTCAGAAGCTCTGATTTTCATGGAATTGCCACCAATACATCGAAAAGCAGCTACGTATAGGCGCGCATGTGTGATATGGTCTATAAAACACGGCCCTCTGGACCCCACACCCCCATTCCTACTGTTGCAGAGCCATGACGGAGACCCATCCCTATGCGTCTCGTATTTTACAGCACGCGACCGTGGTTAATTCATTCACGGGTTACAGCGCAGTGGTTCGGTCCATGTTTGGAGATGGCGACGACAACGAGGGGTGAGGCCAGGTCCTGAAAGAGTTCACAGAAGCGGTCCTCGACAGAGTGGACTTGATGGAGAGGTGTGCTATCACCCACCACTACTGGACTATGACAGCCATCCTTGAAGACCGGGCTATGGACCACGAGCGCTCACGCCGGAACCAGCGACGGCTCGTTTTCCTCACAATGATCTTTGCCCTATTGACCCTGACACTGTGGCAATGACAGTTCCGTCTTACAGCGATAAAAAAGAACGCCTCTTCAGAGCCTCCATATCGTCCGAAATAGAGACGCCTAATTAAGCACAATGTTCACACACGAGTACACAGTTGTTTTTCTCCTCGTATTGATGAGAAAGAGATACTATATGTCCCAAGAAACTTCAAACAATCAGATGTGCAAATTTTACATCAATTGCAGGTGAAGAGTAAGGAAAGTTTGAATGCTGAAATCTGCGTAATAGCTCGTTGACACGAGCGTTAAGGCGTAAAGATTGGGCGTTAAGGCATTGAGACGGGCTTTAAGGCGTAACGACGGGCGTTGACGGGCATTCAGACGGGCGTTAAGGCGTAACGACGGGCGTTGACGGACGTCAGTGCATTTCGATGCAATTCCATGAAAATCAGAGCTTCTGAGCTAGTTCATAAGGGCGTTGAAGCGTTAAGCTAAGCGTTGACGGGCGTTACTGTCTATAAAAAGCAAGTGTATTCCCAAAACACACAATCGCCGTTCAACCGTCAACATGGCTTATACTTGCTCTGAGTGCGAACGCACGTTCACCAGACGTTACGATATGATGCGACACAAGAAAACTATACATGGGATTGAAGACTCCGAGGCACAAGAAGCCGATACAGAGACTGATGA
>JAVTVY010036870.1:0-17323 GCA_036873755.1 Hanleya hanleyi | reverse complement strand
CGAAATGACGCCTGTAGTATCTATCGTTGGACAGAAAAGAGGGCGTTCACGACTGGAACAGTTATGAGTTATGTCGAAACATCCATTCGAATACATTTATTTGTCGAATTTCACCCACGGGTCTATGACACCATTTCATCGATAGCAGATTTTCAAAGTAAGACTATACTGTTTTTTAACATTGTCCGGTGATCCCAATATGGTATCCGAGATGGTGTCTATAATTGTAAATTGATTGGAACCCGATATTGTCGCTAGCTGCTATATTTTTGTGAGAGTATTCGCTGATATAGGAGCGTCTATAAAATCTTTCTTTCTGGGAACAGATGATAGAGGTAAGATCCATGGAATGTCAGCATGCTCTCCTCGATCAGGTGAGGGCTATCCCGCTCTCTAAAATTGAGGTAAAAAAGGTCGTTTTTTCTCAATAACTTTTGATTCCCTCTTAACCAATGCATCAAAATTTCAGGCCCATTGATTTTATCTATTGTTCCATGTCATAAAATTAATTTGCCATGTGAAGAACCAGCCACTGTTGCGCGAAGGATGTTTGGCCTATTATTATGCAAATTAGATAGATGACAATTTACTTTTTTACTACCATTTAATGCGGATAGATATGTCTGTATGCGCATCAAGAGGATTTTGCTGAATTCATTATGTGAACTGATTTATTGAGCGAAAACGACCCTTTTTACCTCCATTTTAGAGAGCGGGATTCCCCTAACCTGTCGATACTCGCATTTAGACTATACACTTTAGACCGTTCTCGTTCTAAACAGGTTAAACGCCATACGGATTGTTCAGATTGATGTTGATGAACATATGCAAAGATGTCAATCTGTTCATTTCCTTCGGGTGATGAAGGGGCGATGCCATTCAAGGGACGTCATGTTTGTTATTTGGCTATAAACACCGAGATGGTGAATAATTTTGAAGTTGACAAATCTCAATATATTAGTACAAACAGATAGACCAGCACATCCACTGTGTTATGCAGAATTTGTAGACTCATTGAAGAACCTGCTGCACTCAAGATACGACCATAATGACGATTCAGCTTAAATATAAAATATCAACGAAATGATGCATTTTGGTTTGCGGTTTCGGCAGGTGACAGATTATGTACAGATATTCATCAAAAAAATCTTCTCTATTTCGATTCGAGCAACCTTCCGCGGAAGATTATACATGTATATCGGTGTTAGCAATAAGGCAATGTTATTTCCACTTGATTGGACGTCCTGCGTTTTCCACACGCTTAAAACTAAAGTGTTGAAACTTATTCATAAAGTGTTGAAATAACCCTTTAAGTGTGTCCACAGGGACTACTGTTCTTTAAGTGTTGTCCATGTGGACACACTTAAAGGGTTATTTCAACACTTTGCGAGTAAGTTTCAACACTTTAGTTTTAAGCGTGCATATATTTTCGATACTTAATAAACAGTTTGAAAACTTATATCCGTTGTCATGCCTGAATGGGACGATCTATGTGTTTATTTACTCTGCGAAATCAGTGGTGGATATCTTGAAAATATATTAATTGTCCAAATGAAAAAAAAAACATATGGAAGATTTTCTCTAACAAAAAATATGACACTTCAAACCAAAATTATATTTTCGCACAATATATATAAACAAGTTTGATTATCTGAAATAAATAAAATTGGTTTTGGTCTGCGGTGTCATATTGGTTTTGGTCTGCGGGTAGTAATATAAGAGCGAAAAAGGTCTTATTTTGCCGGGGGAGGTAACTCTTGCATCCGACAGGGGGCGCCACCAGCTCAAGGCATGTACTGACATGATATGGATTGCATCAGCATTGGCTGGGTGCCAAGTTTTATAATTGGCTGGGTACAGAGGTCAAGTGCACTATAGTTCGGTTAACCTTTGACCATTGTATTCCTCCGCGGTGATGCGGTCATGTCTGGCGGTGATGCGGTCGCCTCCGCGGAGAAAAAGTAGTTCCCAGACTTCAAATACGCTGCCTGGTCCGATTGGGTCGAGTGAGGTATCAAATTGAAGCATTCGTGAAGGGGCATCTGATGGGCTGGGTGTGGGGTTGAAATAACGTCATTCTGCGCATGCGCGGTGGCCCAAGGGTATGGAAATAGACGTTTTGGGGTATAGGGCAGCCATTCGTGGGCCGATGGGGTCGTATGAGGTATTTTATTTATTTTATTTATTAAACGTCGATCACAACAGGCACAAAGTGCCTAATTACAGTGACGATAACAATTAAGAAATATTCAACAATATATACATGGCTTAAATGCGAACTAAAACAGACTAAATTAAAGAATTGCAATGATGTAAATAGACATAAGAAATCTGTACAATTATAAGATTAAGATTATTTCAATTATATATATTGAAGATTAAAAGAATTGTGCCAATGATGATGTAAATAAATGGCAAAGAAATCTGCACAATTGTATAAATAAAAGGTCGGGAGAATATGGACCATAAAGATGTAAATAAATGGTAAGAAATCTGTACAATTATAAAATGAAAAAATTAAGATAATTTGTGCTCATTGTGTTGGAAATAAAAATTATGTAAACGAAAGATTAAGAGAATAATGCTCTTCTACACTGAGTTTTAAAACTGTTCAGATCTGTAAAAATGTTGAGGCTCTCGTAAAATTGGTTAAAATAAGTTTGACATCTGATCATGACAGAATTTTTTCTCAGTAAAAGTTTATGTGTAAGAGGATTAAAAAGTTGCTTTGCTCTCAACCGTCTTTGTGGAGCATACAAACAGATGCAATTGACAAGATATGAACAGTTAAAAACACTATTCACACAACGATGTAAAAATGTCAAATTGTAAAAACTCCTTCTACTTTGTAGTTGTGGGAGGTTAAAACGAATACACAGATTAGCATAACTATCACTGTTGTACATTGTGTTAGACTTAAAACAGAGGAATTTGATGAACTTCTTCTGTACTCGTTCAATCTTATCTATAAAAGTTGATTGAGAAGGAAACCAAATTTCGCAACAGTATTCAAGTTTGCTTCTCACCAAACAAATAAAAAGTTTCTTTAAAACTGATACGTTTGTAAAAGATTTACATGTTCGACGTATAAAACCAGACATTTGGAATGATTTGGATACAATTTTGTTTATGTGGGATATCAAAGTGAAGCACACATGAGGGGGTATCTGACTGGACTAGCGGTTCGGGCGTTGTCACCATTCTGCGCATGCGCAGACAAGGAATTGTGGGAAAAGGGTATGGAAATAGACGTTTTGGGGTCTAGGGGATCCCCTAATGGTCCAATGGAGTTGAGTGAGGTAGTAATGTGAAGCACACATGAGGGGGCATCTGACTGGGCTAGGGGCTCGGGCGTTGTCACCATTCTGCGCATGCGCAGACAGGGAATTGTGGGAAAAGGGTATGGAAATAGACGTTTTGAGGTCGAGATGGCCCACTCGTGGTCCTATGGAGTCGTATGAGGTATCAATGTGAAGCAGTCGAGAAGGAGCATCCGATGAGGTGGGTGACACGTGGAACTGACGTCATTCTGCGCATGCGCAGTAGACCAAGATTATGGAAATAGACGTTTTGGGATCTAGGGAAGCCCCTAGTGGGCCGATGGGATCGAGTGAGGTATCCATGTGAAGCACACATGAGGGGGCATCCGCCTGGACTAGTGGCTCGGGCGTTGTCACCATTCTGCGCATGCGCAGACAGGGAATTATGGGAAAAGGGTATGGAAATAGACGTTTTGGGGTCGACATGGGCCACTAATGGTCTGATTGAGTCGAGTAGGCTATCAATGTGATGCATACGTGAGGGCGCATCCCCCTGGGTGGATGGGTGTTAGGAATATCGTCATTCTGCGCATGCGCAGGCAGGCCGTAGTATGGAAATAGACATTTTGAGGCCGATATGCACCACTATTGGTCCGAATGTGTCTAGGGAAGTGTTATTTTGTAGCACTCGGGGTGTAGACCACGACTTGAAGGGATGTCTACGTCACCTGTGACGTCACTGGTGACGTCATCAGTGAGTAGTAGCGAAAGCGGGAGTTTCGGAGGTGCGATGGAGTGGATTTGAAGTAGATAACGGCCTATGTTTCCATCCAACTACCTGGTAGAGTTACCTGTGAGTGTGAGTGTATGCGCGCGTGTGAGTGAGTGAGTGAGTGAGTGAGTGAGGCGTGCACAATGCCCGTGAGGCGTCCCCAACGCCCGTCTTAACGCATGGACGCATTAACGACGGTGCGTGAGTGAGTGAGTGGGATCTGACTGGACTAATGGTTCCTCCGTATAGCATAACGCCTTGACGCCATGATACAGATATATGAGAGAACAACTACAACAACAAGGATGAGAGAACAACAACATCAACAAGTTTTTTCATATAGTTTATTTTCCCCTCCATCATAACATACCCACGCTGGGGGAGCCGCGTTGGGTAGGTTTACAATTCAAGAAATCTCTTGTCCAATCAGAGGCCACCAGTTGGTCCTGTCATGTTCGTTCTTGCCCGTTAGATGTATTCTCGGCTGTCCAATCAGAAGTCGCCGTTTCAGAAAATTCCATCTTGGCTCGGTGTGACCTAATATGATTCTTACTCATTCATTCATCCGTCTGTACATCTGTTACAAGTATCTCTTTCGAGATAATCGCGGCCATATTTTTCCATACAAGGAAAAAACGGCCTTTGGTGGCAAGCTCTCACTTCGCCCATTGAACAATCTCCTCTCTCCTCGTGCAAAGATCACACCCGGCCAAGGGTACACCTTCAAGGCAGGTCAGGCATCGCTGGCGATGGTAGCGGAGATCCCCGGGCTCTCCCCTGGTTGAACTGTAACCCACACTGAAGAAATCATCTATCGTTTCCATAGTTATGAGTGGGTATCTTTTGGTAACTCTTTTGGGGAGTCGAGCGGGAACCGGCACCTGTTCGTCAATCTTCAACGATTGCTCGTCTGCCTTGGAATTGGCTGGCTTCTCCATTTGATCGGGTTTGGTACAGGTTGTGAGAATGTACATCTAACATGCGTGTTTCCGTATTTATAGTTAGAGATGGGTAGGTTTAAAATTCAAGAAGACTCTTGTCCAATCAGAGGCCGCCATTTGCATCTGTCATACTCGTTCTTGTCCGTTAGATATCTGCTCGGCTGTCCAATCAGAAGTCGCCGTTTCAGAAAGTTCCATCCGTTTGTTCTAGTCCTCCTCGGGCAGGCCTGGATATTCGTCGGGCAGCATGTCCTTAAACAGTTGTTTGCGCATTCTAATCGCATTTTCCAGGGCCTCGGTGGGTGGTAAACCCATATCCTCTTCCAAGTGACGATTGGTCTTCATGATGGACCTGTGCGTGGGGTCGCCTTTCATTTCAAGCGGTAGTAAGGTATACTGTTCATAGATCGCCATGGCTGTTTTCCTGATGCGGGGACGCATTTCGGTGTACGCCTGTTGTAAGTTATCCTGTCCCACGTCCTCAATCGCTTCAGCGTGAGTATTGATAGCTGCTGTCACAATACGATCCCAGAAGGTGGGTTCTGCCTCACTTTCCTGGGATGTAGGCTGACTATCTGAGGTCAAGCTCTCCATATCAGTAGATAGACTGTCATCAATCTTGGATTCGGTATCAGCCGATGCACTCTCATCAATCTCTGTATCAGCATCTGCCTCAACGGGCTCCTCGGAGTCTGGATGGAAAGTCTTCTGGTGTCGCATCATATCGTAATGTCTGGTGAACGTGCGTTCGCACTCAAAGCAAGTATAAGCCATGTCGACGGTTGAACGTCGACTGAGCGTGTTTTAGCAATACACTTGCTTTTATAGACGCCCGTCAACGCTTAGCTTAACGCTTCAACGCCCTGGTGAATTAGGTCAGAAGCTGTAATTTTACTAGACACTAATACATCGAAATGCAGTGACACCCATCAACGCCCGTTGTTACGCTTTAACGCCCATCTCAACGCCATAACGTCCGTCTCAACGCCCGTCTCCACGCCTGTCACAACGCGTTATGCAATCACTGGACGTTGATGTTGGAGGTTGAAGAAGATAATTTGCCGTCTCCAGCTGGGTCTCCATAAAGGTTTGAAATGCCTCATGCAGGGTCAGCAGATTCTGGGCACGGGTAGTTGTGTTGGTATCCTCATTGGATATTATCTGTTTCTTATGCAGCAGAAGACATACGCGTGTCACCCATTGGATGTCATCTATGAGCGTGGTAAGATGTGAAGGCATGCGTTGGTGCTGAACGGTGACTCCACCTTGCGCTGTATCAATAATAGCATCGACATTGGCTTGACGTAAGGCTTCGGCTAGAATATCCTCGTTGTCGGGTTCAAGCAAGTTGGACTCTGCAGTGCTCATGGTGAAATGAGGGGACTGGTGCCGTGTGGTCTATTTATAGTGAGACGCTTTTGGTCTTAATGATGCGTTCGAACAAATGTTTCTTTTGTGCTGTTGCGGTGACATACGCCGCTTTCCAGTTCATGCCGAGGTTTTCAACATCGACGCTGTTCTTTCGATTTCCATATGGACTGGGTCCTTGTCCAACAATTTCATATGGGTCAAGAGGTCGCCATACTGCTGACGTAAAGCCCGTCGTAGTCTGGGTGCCAAAGTATTATGGGCTAACATTGCAGCGTCCTCTTTCGAATACCCTTTGCGGTGAAACTTGTCTCCTGTGGCCTCCAACATCTCCCCCAGCTCGGCGTCCATTCTTTCTGTGAACAAATCCTTCCATAGCCTCGAGTTCACATTATGTTTATTCCCTTGTACGGGCACAGGTGGGTCCTTCACGGTAGGGCAGTATTCGGGGACTAATGGTATGAAGGAGACACGCTGTACGGGAGCGGGTTGCTGTTTTTCCAGGAGTGGACTCGGTGGATGGTGTAGAGGCTGCGGTGATGCCTCGCCGGGTAACAGGTGGGTCATCAGCCGACGATCTTCCGGGGTATGGGCTTTTAAATCTACGAACAGGTAGCCGTACGGACGACTTGTCGCTCCTTGAAACGCCCGCATGAAATGGTCGCTGTTCTGCGTATAAATTCGACTACCAAACACACGGATTTGTGCTCTGTCGATGGGGTTGGAGAACAACACAAAGTATTGGCAGTTCAACGCAATATCTCCGGACGCCTTCCCTTGAGGAAAGAGATTCTGAGTCAAATAGATGACGGACAGATTGCGATGATGGGACCCTTTGGTGAATAGGTCGGCGATTTTCGAATTGTCCTTGGCCGCACTCATCAGATCATCGAGCACTACCACGTTGGTCTGCTCGGAATCGAAGTAATAGGGTTCGTCTATGTCGTGAGGAATTCCTGGGACAAAGCTCACATTCTGTAGTCGCGTAGTTTCGTAGGCGGGCTGCCATTGGCTATAACACCAAACAACACGTGTCGGAGCTGGGGTTGCCACACCTTCCTCTAAGAACTTCATCACCCAGGACGTCTTTCCACACCCCGTGGGGCCGCTCACCGTCATCGTATAGGGATGTTCTACGCTACTTTGTGGACCTATAGCGGGACTTGGTGGTGTCTCTTGTCCATGCGTTAGACGCATATGTCTGAGCATATTGTCGCGACGAGAGAGTGTCTTTTGACAGAACGGACATGTACTCGACATGGTACCCGGTCAAAGGATGGATACAGACTGAGGCTAATGGCGTACAAACGACCTTATATGACCACTCACTCACTCACTCACCGTCGTTAATGCGTCCATGCGTTAAGACGGGCGTTGGGGACGACTCACTCACTCACTCACTCACTCCTCACTCCTCACTCACTCACTCACTCACTCACTCACTCACTCACTCACACTCACTCACTCACTCACTCACTCACTCACTCACTCACTCACGCGCGCATACACTCACACTCACAGGTAACTCTACTAGGTAGTTGGATGGAAAAATAGGCCGTTATCTACTCCAAATCCACTCCATCGCACCTCCGAAACTCCCGCTTTCGCTACTACTCACTGATGACGTCACCAGTGACGTCACAGGTGACGTAGACATCCCTTCAGGTCGTGGTGTACACCCCAAGAGTTACAAAATAACACTTCCCTAGACACATTCGGACCAATAGTGGTGCATATCGGCCTAAAAATGTCTATTTCCATACTACGGCCTGCCTGCGCATGCGCAGAATGACGATATTCCTAACACCCATCCACCCAGGTGGATGCGCCTTCACGATTGCTTCACATGGATACCTCATACGACTCCATAGGACCCATAGTGGCCCATGTCAACCCCAAAACGTCTATGTCCATACCCTTTTCCCACAATTCTCTGCCTGCGCATGCGCAGAATGTTGACGACGGCCGACACACTAGTCCAGGCAGATGCACCTTCACAAGTGCTTCACATGGATACCTTACTCGATTCCATTGGCCCACTAGGGGCTTACCTAGATCCCAAAACGTCTATTTCCATACTCTTGGTCTACTGCGCATGCGCAGAATGACGTCAGTTGCACGTGTCACCCACCTCATCGGATGCTCCTTCTCGACTGCTTCACATTGATACCTCATACGACTCCATAGGACCACGAGTGGGCCATCTCGACCTCAAAACGTCTATTTCCATACCCTTTTCCCACAATTCCCTGTCCGCCCCTAGCCCAGTCAGATGCCCCCTCATGTGTGCTTCACATTAATACCTCACTCAACTCCATTGGACCATTAGGGGCTCCCCTAGACCCCAAAACGTCTATTTCCATACCCTTTTCCCACAATTCCCTGTCTGCGCATGCGCAGAATGGTGACAACGCCCGAACCGCTAGTTCAGTCAGATGCCCCCTCATGTGTGCTTCACTTTGATACCTCATACGACTCCATCGGCCCACGAATGGCTGCCCTATACCACAAAACGTCAATTTCCATACCCTTGGGCCATCGCGCATGCGCAGAATGACGTTATTTCAACCCCACACCCAGTCCATCAGATGCCCCTTCACGAATGCTTCAATTTGATACCTCACCTGACCCAATCGGACCAGGCAGCGTATTTGAAGTCTGGGGACTACTTTTTCTCCGCGGAGGCGACCGCATCACCGCCAGACATGACCGCATCACCGCGGAGGAATACAATGGCCAAAGGTTAACCGAACTATAGTGCACTTGACCTCTGTACCCAGCCAATTATAAAACTTGGCACCCAGCCAATGCTGATGCAATCCATCTCATGTCAGTACATGCCTTGAGCTGGTGGCGCCCCCTGTCGGATGCAAGAGTTACCTCCCCCGGCAAAATAAGACCTTTTTCACTCTTATATTACTACTTCTGCGGTGTCATATTGGTTTTGGTCTGCGGTGTCATATTGGTTTTGGTCTGCGGTGTCATATTCTTTCTACAATTCTCCCAAGTAATGTTCGTTCTATATAAGGCTAAATATGTTCATATTCTTTTGTCAATTAAATTTATTGTTTTACAAGCAATGGCGTCATGTGAACTGTTTATGAAGCTGCGTGTGGGCATACAAAAAAAACGTTTTCTGAACCAATCAATCAACTACCAGACTGCTGTTTTTCTCCCCGTCTAATTCCTGGGTACTTCAGGGGTTGCTGATCGAAGAATTGGATAAATTCATTGGAAAAGCTCATTTGTGTGGGACGGAAATAAAGACTTTTTACTCCTCAGCCCTACGGGCTAAGGAGTATTGTTGTGGCCCTGGGGATGTGTCTGTCCGTCTGTCCGAGCCGTATCTCGATAACTATTGCAAGGAAGTTCATGAAACTTACAGGCTATGATCCTTTTATTTTTCACTTGTGCCTTTGAGACTTTCAGGTCAAACCGGTCATTACTTATTTTTTTTACAATTTTTTTTATTTTTCTACCATTTTCCAGGCTTCTAAAAAGGGATCTGCAAGTATACATACATTAGCCCTACTTTTATACTGATTTACATACCCTTAATGGCATGTAGCCTATCAAGGAGCTCTATAGTAAAGTTGTATGTCAGCCATTGGTTCAGTGTAGTGAATGACTGGTCATTGGTTTGATCTAGAAGTCTATATTCCTCTGCATATTCAGCAGTACGGTATTATTTTCGTATCCCTACGCTGTTGAGAAAAAAATTAGTCCCACATTAAAACTGTGAAAATCGACTTTTTATTTCGTCTAAAACTTCTCAGAATGCATTTGAACGATAATAAACGCCTATTTTATCGAAAAAGGGCAACTTGTACTTTGTCTTGTCACAGAATTATAGGAACCTGTGAGATCTGTCAAAAATGAAAGTAGTGCCCATGTGAAAGCATACGAAAATGGGGTAAGAAACTGCTACAACAGTCTGTTACTTATTCAGTACTAAAATGGATGAAAATGAGATTTCGCTTCCTGGGTGCTATCATACTTCGAGTTTTCAGTTGTAAAATGAACTGTGGTCGATGAGTTACAAGCGGTGTCTCGCCTAACAAGTCCTCTAAAATATACTTCATGAAAGATAGCGAAAGGTATGGCCAACCCAATAAATCAACGCAAACAACATCGTTGTTGTTGTTGTTGCACTGATGCTAATGCGTTACTAACGGAGATTCATCAGGGGAGTTTCTGTCTCACATTACGATGGGATGTGATTTTCGGCGGCTATCGGGGTCAGTTTTTCTTAGAGAAGTGAAATTCTCCACAGTATCTATGTGTAATTTGTGCATTTTTATTCTGAAATTTGAAGGAAATGTGTTCAGGACGAAAGAAGATCTCCAATACCGCGAGTGTTATTTTCAAAGCACAATGACGTTGGGCTTGCAATGTTGTAACATTGTGACTACGGCTGTCGGATTAGTTATCGGACAGATCAATTATCAGATACGCATCTCATGCGCACGTGTTGTGCTCATGATGACAACACAATAAGATGTCAGAGCAAATGGGGGATCATTTCTAATTGCTATGCAAAATATAGAATTATAAATACCGACAAAAGTCTACAGATTTAAATTTAACGGTTTTGTTTTCATCAAATTCGAAATTCTTCATGTTGTGGCGGAGTGCGAGACCTACCACCTTGTCTCCCCGATGTCACTCCAAAGTAATTATGCCCCCCATCTAACTAGATAGATCGCATATAGCGATCGCTTTGTCCGTCCGTCTGTCCGTCCGTCCGAATTTCTTGTCCGCGCAATATCTCGGTTAATATTTGATGGACAGGATTGAAACTTGCATGGAATGTGGCCAGTGCCTCGTAGATGTGCAGCGTTGAGTTTTTTTCCGAGTTCCGGTATGATTTTCAAGAGTTATGGCCCTTTTCCTGAAATCTCTGTGAATGGAACTTGTCCGGGCTGGATCTTGGTTAACATTGTATGGACAAGTATGAAATTTGCATGATATGTGGTCAGTGCCCCACAGTTGTGCAGTGTAAAGTTTCTCCTCGTTTCACTTACATTTTCAAGAGTTATGGCCCTTTGTTCCCGAATTCTCCGTGAATTGGGACTTGTCCGGGCTGGATCTCGGTTAATATTGTATGGACAATTATGAAATGTGCAGGATATGTGGTCAGTGCCCTGTAGTTGTGCAGCGTGAAGTTTCTTCACATTTCGCTTATATTTTCAAGAATTATGGCCCTTTTTTCTTCAAATCTTTGTGAATTGAGACTTTAGCTGGATCTCGGTTAATATTGTATGGACAAGTATGAAATTTGCATGATATGTGATCAGTGCCCCACAGTTGTGCAGTGTAAAGTTTCTCCTCGTTTCACGTACATTTTCAAGAGTTATGGCCCTTTGTTCCCGAATTCTCCGTGAATTGGGACTTGTCCGGGCTGGATCTCGGTTAATATTGTATGGACAATTATGAAATGTGCAGGATATGTGGTCAGTGCCCTGTAGTTGTGCAGCGTGAAGTTTCTTCACATTTCGCTTATATTTTCAAGAGTTATGGCCCTTTTTTCTTCAAATCTTTGTGAATTGAGACTTTAGCTGGATCTCGGTTAATATTGTATGGACAAGTATGAAATTTGCATGATATGTGGTCAGTGACCCATTGGTGTGCAGCGTGAAGTTTCTCTGTTTTTGGTTATATTTTCAAGAGTTATGGCCCTTTGTTTATCAAACCTAAGTGAATGGGATATATTTATTTGTCCCGGCTGGATCTCAGTCCATAACCGATTTGGACCAGAAAAATGGCTATATTATATGTTATTCTACATTCCACAGCAGACAACATAGGTCCTGAAGTTAAAGTATGAAGTTGCCCCAAAAAGAGTGAATTGGGTGCAAAATTCAAAGTTCACTGATCGCTTCATAATTTCACCACAATATACTCCCAAGGAATGTAGGTCTCATAACCAGGTCACATTTTCGGATTTGGCGAAAGCCCTGGCGACCATCTTGCATCAAAACATCGTATTATCACTTGTTGGTTGATACTTGGAATATGTATTATGTGAGGCATGGCAAAAAAGTGACTGAAACAGAATTTTTATAATTATCCAAATTAGGCCTCCACCAACCAATAAAGAACAGAACAATGGCGGGGCAGTGTCGGATTAAAGTGGAAGGGGGGGGGGGGGGCATACAATTGAGCAATCTCTGATTGCTTCCTTCCTGTGTTACGTGTACAAATTAAACAATAATCATATCATCTTTCACGTCAGAACTTCCACTAACGATTCCATGCACAATTCTTGAAAATAGATTGTATTTCTACGTGAAATCCTTGTTCTCGATGGGTGTCCGATAATTGATACTGTCCTTGACGTGAACTGAACTGAAAAGTCAAGTTAAAAATAGCTCCCGCACGTGCAGAAGGGAGTGACGTCATCAATGAAATTTATACGGGAAGAAAGGTGACGAGCTCAGCATTCATCGTTTCAGTTTCCGTGTCATTTCGAGAAATACTTTTTTATATATCCCAGAAAAACCTTCAAAAATGCACGATAATAGATCGGACAGCCGTAGGCACTTTGAAAATAACGTGAGGTATGGGAGATTTGTTTTGATTCTGAATATATTTCCTTCGAATTTCAGAAGAAAAATGCACAAGTTACATACAGATACTGTGAGAAATTTCACTTCTCTGACATGAACTGGCTCCGATATTTAGCCGAAAATCCCATCCCTTCCCATCGTGATACAGCTCAGTAACTCTAGCTGGTTGTAGTTATTTCTTTCATCTGGCCATGTGTAACATTGAAAAAAATTATATATTTTTTTCTTAAAAATATATAAAACAAGGGTTGAATTGTGAATAATATTTTAGAAATTTAACTGCCATAAATGGGTTCGAATGCATTTCCAGCCATCTAGAACCCCAGAGCTTCCAAGGCCTAGGCGGCCGACCAGTTTACGTTGAGAACACCCATTTATTTAGAGGTTAGTTTATTTGAGCACTAATTTAATGGCACTGCACTTCTTGCTTATATCTGTAGCTCTTGATATATATTTGTTTTTGGTACCGGTAATCAGATCTCACTGTAAAAAACATCGATCGCGGTATGAAATGTGGGCCAAAAATATCAGGAATTTCCTTATTTTTTACTGTTGTTGCGTATCTGTTATTAATCTATTGCAAACTGTTAGGCCTACTTTTTATATGGCTCATTAATAATAATTGTTTGTTTCACGTTAACATCAAATGCTTGACAGGATATGGGGCAACAGATAAACAGCGGACAAATGCCCCAATGGACAAAAGACCCGTCCGACACTTAGTTCCAGGGCAATAAGATCACAACTTTACATGGGGTTTTTTCCTGCAGATATGTGGATACCTTGTCACTTTTTATACCTCTGTACATAGTTGGGGGTATACTGGATGCCGATTGTCTGTCCGTCCGTGTCTCAGTATCCATCCGTTCATTTGTCTGAGTTGTGGCTTGGGTTTGCATTTCGCATGCCATAACTCACTACTATTTATCCAAACTTCTACACCCATAAAAACATCTTGGTCTAGACTGTTAAGGGGCTGAGGAGTTGTAGCACCTCTGGTGCCTCATGTTTTAACCAGAGTCTACAAAATCAGATTTGTCTTGAAGCTTAGGTACTGAAATATCAGGAATTTATAAGGACGATTTTCTCTGTAATAAAAATATGACACCTCAAACCAAGTTTATATTGTCACACAATACATAACTAAGTTTGGTTATTCGAAAGTAGCAAGATTGCTTCTGGCTTGAGGTGTAATATTTTCTCTAAAGAGAACCCCTCCCTGTAAATGCCCCCAGAAATACCAGAACAGACCAGGGGGCACATTTTGATCAATCACAATCATTCTTATGCATCTGACTATCGTGGTTTATCGAGGCTTATATTTCATAATGGGGGAAAAAATCAGCTTCATTACCGTCACACGCAAAGGCCCTCTTCCTTTGTAAAAATCACATATTCTTTACGAATTTAGTTATAGGTTGAACATGATTGTGATGCCAGCTGCCACCCATTTGTTGCTGTTGTTCAATATTGGAAAATGTTGTTATCCGTATGATATATATATATATCAGAAAATATACGTTCCTCATGCTGTGGTTAATGAACAAATATCGTGTCCATTGTGAATAAAAGTTATTATAAGCATGACGTTTGTCGTCTTTCACTTTACGTCCACGTATAGCGGCACGGGAGTAGTATATAAAGCGTGAAATGATTCACATTGACCTCAGAAATTTGCATATGACCTCTGTGACGTCACGCGACAGCCAATCAGAAGCGAGTATTCTGTCAGAGGGGTCAATGTGGGAGGTGTTGGTGGATGGTGGGTTTAAGATGGCGGCCTGTGGGAGGTGGTGGTGGATGGTGGGTTTAAGATGGCGGATGTGGGAGGTGGTGGTGGGTGGTGGGTTTAAGATGGCGGATGTGGGAGGTGGTGGTGGGTGGTGGGTTTAAGATGGCGGATGTGGGAGGTGGTGGTGGGTGGTGGGTTTAAGATGGCGGATGTGGGAGGTGGTGGTGGGTGGTGGGTTTAAGATGGCGGCTTGTGGGAGGTGGTGGTGGGTGGTGGGTTTAAGATGGCGGATGTGGGGGTTTCCCATGACGATCACGTGATCAAGGCATGTCTAGACTTGTTCTGGGTTGTACAGTTCTGCCATGCGGAGGATGGGTACTAGTATTTCGCTGACGTCCTAGTAATAAACATAATCTATAGGTGTTGTACCATGTTAATAGGATCAGTCTAACATCTGTACCACCCTAGGGTCGAGTGTTTATTGTCCCGTGTATCTCCGCAAGAAAACAACAAACAAAATGGCGGCTCCAGGATGGTGTGGGGACGCCCTTTCCACATCACGGCATCAGAGCGCCATCTGCACACATTGACGCAAGGGAGACAACTCGTGTGGTCCAAGGATATGGAAATAGCCGTTTTGGAGCTAGGGGAGTTACTACTGGTCCAGTGGGGTCGAGTGATGTATCAATGTGAAGCCTATGTGAGGGGGTATCTGATGGGGTGGGTGTGGAGCTGAACTAGCGTCATTCTGCGCATGCGCGGTGGCCCAAGGGTATGTAAATAGCCGTGTTGGAGCTAGGGGAGTTACTACTGGTCCAGTGGGGTCGAGTGAGGTATCAAAGTGAAGCCTAGGTGAGGGTGCATCTGACTGGACTAGTGGGTTTGAAATAGCGTCATTCTGCGCATGCGCGGTGGCCCAAGGGTATGAACATAGACGTGTTGGGAGCTAGCGAAGCCAATAATGGTCCGATGGGGTCGTATGAGGTATCAAAGTGAAGCCTAGGTGAGGAGGCATCTGACTGGACTAGTGGGTTTGAACTAGCGTCATTCTGCGCATGCGCGGTGGCCCAAGGGTATGGAAATAGACGTTTTGAGAGCTAGGGGAGCCACTAATAGTCCAGTGGGGTCATATGAGGTATCCATGTGAAGCATTCGTGAAGGAGCATCTGACTGGACTAGTGGGGTTGAACTAGCGTCATTCTGCGCATGCGCGGTGGCCCAAGGGTATGGAAATAGCCGTGTTGGAGCTAGCGAAGCCAATAATGGTCCAGTGTGGTCGAGTGAGGTATCAAAGTGAAGCCTAGGTGAAGGGGCATCTGACTGGACTAGTGGGGTTGAACTAGCATCATTCTGCGCATGCGCATAGACGTTTTGGGATGTAGGGGAGCCCCTAATGGTGCAATGGGGTCGAGTGAGGTATCCAAGTGAAGCCTAGGTGAAGGGGCATCTGATGGGTTGGGTGTGCGGTAGGAATATCATTCTGCGCATGCGCAGATGCAATGCGGAGCTCTCGTCCAATCAGAAGCGAGTATTTCAAATCCGCCACGGAGCTCTCGTCCAATCAGAAGCGAGTATTTTGACCCGGTGCATTATGGGACATATCCAAGATGGCGGCACGTATGTTCAAGATGGCGGCACATCCGGTGTCGAAAACTGGCCATTTTTGTCGGGATGTGGTCACCTAGTGTCGAAAACTGGACCCTGTATGGGTCCCGCTAGACGTGTTGGAGCTAGGGGGAGCCACGAATGGTCCAATGGGGTCGAGTGAGGTATCAAAGTGAAGCATTCGTGAAGGGGCATCTGATGGGCTGTGTGTGGGGTTGAACTAGCGGCATTCTGCGCATGCGCAGTCTGGCCGTAGTATAGAAATAGACGTGTTGGGGTGTAGGTGGGCCCCTAGTGGGTCGATGGGATCGAGTGGTGTATCCATGTGAAGCCTAGGTGAGGGAGTTACACTAGGGTGTCGTTTCCATTCTGCTGCGCAGGTCACGTGGGGGTTGTGACGTCACTTCCGGGTTTTTCACTAAAACTACCTCCAAACATAGAAGAGTTTTTAATGTTTCCTTAGACGTCCGTATGTTCAACCTCGGGGATGTTTCCCGGCGCGGCCCCCCAGCGCGAGCGCGCGCGCGCGCGGCTTCTCCGGCCGCAGCGCGGGCGCGCGTCAATGTAGGGAGAGGTTAAATCGACAACATAGAACTTATAGTCATCAACTTCATCTATACGTGTTGGACGAGTCTCTTCACTCACCGTATACACGTACCTCAATGAAATGCCCGCTCCAAACCTAGACCAAAAACACGTACTTGGTCTGTGGGCTGATTTCATTGGCTCTCTATTTTTACTATAGTGCTCTTGCATTCTAACCTTGATGGGTTACATTTTGGCCCCATCCTACACCACTGATTTCAGTTTGACGGAATCTCCACATTGGGCATTGATGCATTATGAATAAAACACACAAGACAGGGTTTTTTTTTGGTGAGATCTCATTTTTTTATTCAGTGAACAACAACAACGTGAGAACAACCACGTGAAAACTGAAGCCCAGAACAAGGGGCTTGTACATTGAAAGAACTGCAGCCCAGAACAAGGGGCTTGTACATTGAAAGAACTGAAGCCCAGAACAGGGGCTTGTAAACTTAAGCCCAGAACAGCGGGCGTATGTACATTGAAAGAAT
>JAVTVY010036869.1:0-16961 GCA_036873755.1 Hanleya hanleyi | reverse complement strand
TATCTCTGATACTGTTCAAGTGCTCGATGTAAAATTTGGTATATATCATCGAAGCATCAATAGACTTACGATAAATGACAGTTCTGGCGTTTCTGATTGGGCGGAACCTTGGCGGCCATCTTTAATTTATGCAAAATCTTCAATGATATATCTTTGATACCATTTCAGTGTTCTATATGAAACTTGGTATCCAGCATCGATGTATCAAGAGACTTGCAATGAATAACCACATCGGTTCCTCTGAGTGGCGGGAAGGATGGGCGGCCATCTTTAATTTATGCTAAATCATTAATGATCTATATCTCTGATACGGTTCAAGTGCTCAATGTAAAATTTGGTATACATCATCGATGTATCAATAGACAGTTCTGGTTTTTCTGCTTGGGCGGAAACCTTGGTGGCCATCTTTAATTTATGCAAAATCTTTAATGATGTTTATCTTTGATACCATTTCAGTGTTCTATATGAAACTTGGTATACAGAATCTATGTATCAAGAGACTTGTAATGAATAACCACATCAGTTTCTCTGAGTGGTGGGAAGGATGGGCGGCCATCTTTAATTTATGCGAAATCATTAGGGATCTCTATCTCAGATAATTTTCAAATGTTCGATGTAAAATTTGGTATACATCAACGATGCATCAACAGACTTATGTAATGAATACCGGTTTCTCTGATTGGACGAAAACGTTTGAGGCCATTTCTAATGGCAAAATTTTTCATAATCTGTATATTTGTTACTTGACTGCTTGGTGTTCCTGAAGTCTTGTTTTAAATTGAATACATTATGAATGGCTGGCGCCCAGAGCCGAGGGGTTTTCAGATGCGCAGCTTCGTATTTCCGAGTTCCGGTATAATTTTCAAGAGTTATGGCCCTTTTTCTGAAATCTCTGTGAATGGGACTTGTCCGGGCTGGATCTTGGTTAATATTGTATGGACAAGTATGAAATTTGTAAGATATGTGGTCAGTGCCCTGTAGTTGTGCAGTGTAAAGTTTCTCCCCGCTTCGCTTATATTTTTCAAGAGTTATGGCCCTTTGTTCCTGAAATCTTCGTGAATTGGGACTTGTCCGGGCTGGATCTCGGTTAATATTGTATGGACAATTGTGAAATTTGCAGGATATGTGGTCAGTGCCCCATAGTTGTGCAGCGTGAAGTTTCTTCGCGTTTCACGTATATTTTCAGGAGTTATGGCCCTTTTTCATCAAATTTTTGTGAATTGGGACTTGCCCGGGCTGGATCTCGGTTAATATTGTATGGACAATTATGAAATTTGTAGGATATGTGGTCAGTGCCCTGTAGTTGTGCAGCGTGAAGTTTCTCTGCATTTCACATATATTTTCAAGAGTTATGGTCCTTTTTTTCAAATCTTTGTGAATTGGGACTTGTCCGGGCTGGATCTCGGTTAATATTGTATGAACAAGTATGAAATTGCATGATATGTGGTTAATGCCCCATAGTTGTGCAGAGTGAAGTTTCTCTGCTTTCAGTTATATTTTCAAGATTTGCGGCCCTTCGTTTATCAAACCCGAGTGAATGAGATATATTTATTTGTGCAGGCTGGATCTCAGTCCATAACCGATTTGGACTGGGAAAATGGCTATACATGTATATATGTAATTCTACATTCCGAAGCAGACCACATAGGTCCTTGAGTATGAAATTACCCCCAAAAGAGTGAATTGAGTGCAAAATTCAAGTTCACTGACCGCTTCATAATTTCACCACAACCAGGATACATTTTCGGATTTGGCGAAAGCCCTGCAACCATCTTGCATCAAAGCATTGTAGGATCACTTGTTGGGCGATACTTGGAATATGTAATATGCGAGGCATGGCAAAACAAGTGACTGAAACAGAATTTTATAATTATCCAAATTAGGCCTCCACCGACCAATACAGAACAGAACAATGGCGGGGCAGTGTCGGATTAAAGCAGAAGGGGGGGCATACGATTGAGCAATCTCTGATTGCTTCCTTCCTGTGTTGTTTTATGATTGCATCCTAGCTGATTATTTAAGTTAACATTTATGCAAGTCCAGCAACTACTAATTGCACTGTATATGCAGTCATCTTCAAGCACATGCTTTTCAGCATTTTTCAAAATACTCTGTAACAATTAGTCCAAGGGCATCTATAAGGGGGGGCGGGGGGTGCCGATGACCCCCTCTCAGCTGTATGTTATTTTCCTCTGTTGGACTGCACAGTTCTGAGCTCTCTAACAAGTAAGCATATGAAACAACCCATGAAGTCACTTCAATAATACCTAAATAATGGTTTGGGGGTTTTGTCCATGGGCTTTTGTCCGGACACCGGGACACCATCTCGCCCACCGATTTGTGCCTCCTGCGATGAAAAGCAACATATTGTTTTGCATTTGCCCAGTGGCAGCTTCCTGTGTTAATAAAATGACAGGTTGCCAAACTGTAGCATGGCATGATGTCACGAGATTTTGCAGGGACGATGTCTTCCATCCCATCGATGTGAAGTGTCGCTCAACTTCCCAATAATCTCTCTAATATATTCAAACACTTTTAGATCAGGTATTCAGATTTGGTGAGGTTGTAGAACATATTAGACACTACACGTCATGCTGGGTTTCTCTTTAATCCAGTTTTAAGTGTCGTTACTATTTTAGACAAGATCATCTGTTTCCTTATCAAAGATTGCAATCATGTGTCTTAATGAATATTCAAAGTTCCATGAGTATATATCCTGAATCATTAATGTTTGATGATCAACATGTATCAACTCCTCTTGTTTGAAGAGTTCATTCGACAAGTCACCATTTGCCTAAGAAGGTGTCTTTTTACGAGACATGTTTAGCCACATGTAGCGGTCAAGTAGCTTTTTTAGTACACCCTCAAGAAAGTAATTTTTCAACTGGATTCATGATTAAAAGTGGCTGCACTTATTTAGTTCCCCAAAAATACCTCGAGAAATTCACTACATTACTATAGTCAAGTTTGTGCCACAAGGTCAGTTTCACCATGTATGACCATACTGACAATTAAGTGAGAGTGAGGCTTGCATGGAATGAGACTTTTACTGGGATTCAAGTCCGGTAGATAGGATGTATCTCATCTTACCCATAGTAATTCAGGAGGGGTTCTATCTAAATAGAACCAATAAGTAAGTGCAGTCAGCCATTGTTCCATTTGCCAACTGTCAAGTCAGATTGAAAAACTGTATGCCCTCTGACATCAACTATATTCCAGATTTTGTTTCTTGGACCTGTTACAGAACATCTTCAAAGACAAGCCTTGATATATTCACTCACAAGTTGTAATTTATGAATACACACGTCAGGCCTGTACATACAAGTAGACGGAGAGACACCCATGCATGCACGCACTTGCACCAAAACCTGATCAGATGAGAGAGCCTTGCCAATCAAGCTTCCATCCAAGTTTGGTGAAATTCCGTCCAGTAGTTCTCCAAAAATCTTGCAGACAAGGCCTGTATACACATGTACAAATAGACGGATGGACACGCACCAAAAGCTGATCAGATTAGGCCATTTGGATGAAGTTTCATCCAGCATTTCTCCAGATATGTTGCAAACAAGGCCTGTATATACATGTACAAGCAGACAACGATGTATGCATGCACACATATCAAAATCTAATCAGATTTGGAGGCCATTCCAATGAAGCTTCCATACAAGTTTGGTGAACTTCTGTCTGGTAGTTCTAGATATCTTGCAGACAATAAAAGAGGATGCACGGACAGACAGCACAAACACTAGAATCTAGTCTTCCCCCCACCACAGTTTGAGAGGGACAGAAATAAGTAGCATTACCAAAAATTGCATTTTGTCATTTTTATTAACAATTTACAACAATGCAGCAACAATTAATATTCTGTATGTATATATATATTACAATCAAGGATGTCTGCAAAGGATCGGAGTCCCATCAATGAATGTCATTGGTGTTTATTACCTTAAAGAGAGGAGAGAGAATTTCAGGGACATGATGCATTTCAGTGATGTTTAGTTAGGGGTCCAAAATTTACATATGAAAGAATTTGTTTGATTGGCAGTAAGTATGATATTTTGTTGTCGACTTCGGATTCTCAAATAAATGGACTGGGAAATACTGTGTTTAAATTTGAGCAAACTCGCTGATTTTGAGTTGAAAACACCTTTTATTTGTCTCGGTCATAACTGTTAACATATAGGAAGGTTGACCAGAACCACAATGTGTTTTATACACAATATGTAGTGATTTATTTGCAAAGGAAAGCCAGTTCTGGTCGATCTTCAAACCGTGTTCTCACTTAAAAATCAGGGATTTTGCACAAATACACTATTTCCCTGCTCTGCTATTCGTGAAAACGTTAGGCTGAATGCCTTTAAATTTATATGCTAATCGAACAATTTCTTTTTTAAGTAACGTTTTTTGGCACTTCAACTGCACCTCTTGGGGGCAAAAACCTCACCAAATCATGTCACATTCAGCAATATAGCGATTGTCAACAATTTGAAATAGTAAAATTTACATTTCATAGACATGAATCTATCAAAGGAATGCATTTTGAAAAGGAGGCCTTGGTTCATATTTTTTTTTATGGACCATGTCCATGTGGATCAGGTGTACTTCTCACAAAGAAGTCTGCAAATCTTGGTTCAGGTATTGAAGGCACAAGAATATGGCACCAGGCACAGGCTTTCACAAAGCATCACTTGCTGATCAAGGTCAATTGATATCACCCACAGAGCCTTGTTTATCTATCCACTTAATTGACAGCCAGACTGAAACAAGATATTCAGAGAGGCAGACAGAATCTTCCAAAGGTGTGGGAGCTTTCTAGTGCTGCTACAATCATGAATAAGGACTTTATCAAATGTGTTAACAATTCCTGCTGCATCCACATATGATAAACAGGTTTTGATCTTCTGTAATATAAAAGTCACACAAGCTTGTCAAATAATATGTATATGGTAAGTGTCAGGTGTTTTGTCAATGCCATCCTTTGATAGAAGAATTCACGTCATCTTACATTATTGTGCTGGAAGCTACATCACAAAAGCAGATAATTTCTTAAGACCATACCATGGTAATAGTGTCATGTTGATAAACTGGTGTGCCTTAGTAATCAGACTGGAATATTTAGTACCGGTAATTGAAGAATCCAAATAATTACAAGCCATATTTCAGCTAACTTGAAAAATCTGATTGACAGATACGCATTCTGAAGCACCAAAGATTATAATGCACAGTGCAAGCATCTTAGACATTAAGTTCAACACTAACCATAGTTCTGTTAACAGCCTTCTCGACAAACTCCACTCTGATGATTGGAGGCTGGTTCAGCCAATCAGTGGTATCGATGCAAGGTCGAGGTCATTTTCTTCTATAAAACATAACCAGATAATTGTCTGGTGCTTATTTAGAAGGCCATACGGAGTGGAGTTTGCGGATTCAACATCAAGGCTAGTATAACATGAATTGCAGGCAAGCACCTAAAAGCTGCGTGGACCCCTCAGCCTGTTTTTTTTTTAGTCAAGTAGGATCAGGGCTGCATTCCGAAAAACGTATGGGCACCCAAAACTCAAATGAAACAAAAAATGAAAGCGATAGATATAATAGACTTCGTTTTCACGTGAGTGGTGTGCTGGGATTATAGCATGCAAGAAAGTGTAGCTTTATCAGTGGCAATTTATGCATTGCACAAGTGTGATAAGTTTAATGGCTTAGAAACACACTGATTGACACTCTCCTAATCACTCGTTTTAAATAATTTCCAAGGTACAGTAAGGTACATGTTTGGTGACGAAAATTGAAGCATTATGTTGTACCAGTTAAATGTGTGGACACAAATATGGTTCATGCAAAAGTTTTAGGATAAATCATATGATGTAAAATAGAAGAAAAATGTTGTCCTTCATTTAAGGTGACACGAAATTCAAACTACACTTCTGAAATAAATGTTTTGTGCAAAAGCTTTAAGATAAATCATATGATGTGGAGTAGAAGGATTTAATAGCAAAATTGAAGAAAAATGTTGTCCTTCATTTAAGGCGACGCGAAATTCACACTAACGGGTTCGATACTGCATTTCATATTATACTTCTGAAATAAAATATGGTTTGTGCAAAAGCTTTCTGATAAATCGATGCAGCAAAATTGAAGAAAAATGTTGTCCTTCATTTAAGGCGACATGAAATTCAAACCTAACAGGGGCTCGATACTGCAGGGACTCCCTCGCCGGTTATTTTCTCTTGTACTTGGGAAATAAAATAATGTCACCAACCTGTTAGTTATTACTATAAAAGGAAAAAAAATTGTGTGAAAAAGCAATGTACACTGCAGGCTGAGAAGCTGTGAATAGGAAAAAGTCCAAAACTTTAACATTTAGTGCCCCAGGGGTGGAGAAATCCCCCAAGGGTAGTGCATAGGTTGAACAAGTGTAGCATCATGTAAGCTCTCAGAATATATGAGAATTGGGGAGTTCCATCCAATGGTAATCTTGAATGGCCCAGGCTTTCTTGTATCAGGGAACCTTCAAAAGTCAAAATGAAACATGCAACCAAGGGTTCCCAATGGGCATAGATAACAGTGCAAAAAGCCAAGCCATCAATAAACAAAATAAAAGAAATAATTAAAATTCATGAAATCATCATAGCCATCTGAAAATCTAATCACTTCATCAGTCAACATTCAGGAAGCTCTCACCAAAGTTTGGTCAGGCCCGACTTGATAGATCTGCAGATATTCAGCGGACACATGTTGATGGGCATAGATAACATTGCAAAAGCTGAGCCATCAATAAATAATAAAAAATCACGAAATCATCATAGCCATCTGAAAATCTAATCATTTCTTCAGTCAACATTCAGGCCTGCCTTCATAGATCTGCAGATATTCAGCGGACAAGAAAATATTGACGGACGGACGGACGGACGTACATGGCAACGACAAGACCCTACAGCCCTATGGGCCGAGGGGTAATAACAGGGCAATGGATACGTTTGATGTAACTTAATTTGAGCTGGCCTAACTGAAGCCTCCTAAACATATTGCATGAACAAACATATTCAATAAGCCACACCTTGCCAAGCTTTTGTCATCATTTTAAAATTTATATTTAACACATACATTTGGGGTTTGTTTTCAGGTAATTACAGTAATTGGCACAGTTTAATACAAATGATATGCTTGGAAGAAAATTTTTCTCTTAAATCACATTTCTTAAAACACTGCCTTGATCACAGTTGATGGTACACCAGGTACAGAAAATACATTTTATTGAATTGATGAAGGAGGATGGACAATTCGATCAAATTCACATGACCATCTAACCAAGTACAGTAGTCCTGACGGTGCAGAACTAACCTAACATTGAACAAGACCAGAGAAAAAAAATGAAGCAAGAATGAATTCTTGTAGTTACAAAAATGTGCGTGTTTTGATCACAGCTGAAGAAAAACCCTCTTGCGATTACCAATGTAATAATAGGTGCAGGCAGTAATATTTACTGAATACTTCAGAGAACATCTGGTTGTATTAGAAAGACCAGGAGGAGATTACTGAATACTTCAGGGCACATCTCCTGGTTGTATTAGAAAGACCATGAGGAGATTACTGAATACTTCAGAGCACATTTCATGGTGGTATCAGAAAGACCAGGAGGGGATTACTGAATACTTCAGAGCACATTTCATGGTGGTATCAGAAAGACCATGAGCGGATTACTGAATACTTCAGAGCACATCTCCTGATTGTATTAGAAAGACCATGCATGAGGGGATTACTGAATACTTCAGAGAACATCTCCTGATTGTATTAGAAAGACCATTAGGGGATTATTGAATACTTCAGACCAAATCTCCTGGTTGTATTAGAAAGACCACGAAGGGATTACTGAATACTTCAGAGCACATCTCCTGGTTGTATTAGAAAGACCATGAGGGGATTTTTCCCAGCAGAGTTTTTCCTAAAAATTGCTTCACGCATGCTCCCATAAGAGTTGGTGCACTTGTTTTTCACTCGCGCATTACCGCTTTTATTCCATCCATGATTTAAGGTTAGGTTATTTCTGCCCAGTACAATGTAACTCTATTCTACACGAGCACATGTAATCCATTTAACCATGCATAGAAGTACATGTATGGTAAGCTCTCCAATAATTTGAATATGTTAGAACACAATTAAGAAGTCAATTCCAGAAAATATCTCTGATTGTTCAGAACTGTTCACAATTGGGCTACTACTGTTCAAGATGTTGACACAAAAAAATCCAGCAGTCTAATTGTTTAACTTAAATGAGTAAATAGCTGGTCTAAACAATGTTTGAATTATCAGAGAGATTGTTACCATAAGAATGATTCATAGCATGTAATACTTCAATGATAACATACATACAATGTATATACAAGATCAAGATCATGACAGCATAAGCTAATTTTTTTTTATGGAAACAATTGTTCCTTGAGCGAAAACTTATGCAATTCTTAAATAATGGAATAATTTTTGACTTGATATGTAACAGAACCACAAAATAGATTCCAACATTCACATGAAAGTGTCAAAACCATGTCCTAGTTACCATGGTTACAGTGATGTAAGAAATCACAGCCCACATACAGTGTGCTGCTCATGGTGGCTCAGTGGATAGAGCTTACCTGCACACAAGAACCAGAGACCATTCTGGTAACGTTTCTGTGCAAGACAAAAGTGCAATGCACAGCAAACTCATTACAACTAATTGATCAAGCAATCGGTGATCCTAAACAGTAATTGGCCGACTATCTCATGTGGGATAAATTTTTTTGTAAACTTGAGGCTTGCAAGATATTGAAATAGTATGTACCTGAATTCCATTATAAATTTTAGATTCTGGCCGTCAGTTAACCTTGAAATTGGAAAATTCTGATGCAGTTCAAATAAAGAAATACAATAATATTTACCACAGACAAAAATTTACAACGGTGAGCAAAATTCGGTGGAATATTTTTTTATATTCAGGATTCATAAAATACTGTAAACTTTTGATACATACATGTATAATGAATCTCAATGTCATGAATGTGCATCAGGAGTAATTTTCCAGATTTGGAACACTCGATTGGTCAATTCAAATCCAATGTTTTCATTGGTTAAATCACATCCAGCCAATCAAGAGTTAAATTAGAAACACCTTTGCATCATGGGATATTTTCTAGTTTTAAAATGCTTGGTTGGTCAGTTCAAATGTTCATAACCAAATACAGTGATTTCATTGGCTTATGGACCTGCTGCTGCAGACCATGGAGTTTCTATGCTGATTCATTAAGGTTACATGGATATACATTGCATAAAAAAAAATAAACTTTTCTTTCCCAAAACCAATATTTTTTTCCACCAGGCCAAAATTTCCATCAGAAAGGTAAAACAGTACAAAATCACAACCAGCAACTCCTCTACATGCTAAAATATTTCAAATATTAATTCACTGGTCATTACAAATTCACAACCACAGCATTTACAAACTCAAATATCTGAGGAGTAAAAATGTTTGATGCTTTTATTATTACAAATTATGTGAAATAAAAAGCAATTGCACTTTTTGACAGTGCCCCAAAGTATGGCCTGGGCTCACCAAGGATGATGTTGTACATCTAACAATAATAAATATTCTTTGAAATGAATTCTACCGAGATCTGTTATCACACTGGAGAATCAATCCTGGAACTGCCAAACTAATTGGAACTCTCGGATTGGTAATGCTATTCATCGAGTAAAGATACTATCAAGCAATGAATCCTTGCCGGATGTACTTCAAAATGTTCAAGGGTAAAAGAACATTAGTACAGTTTGGTTTGTGATCAATCACCAACTGTCTATTATAGTATTAGTTTGTTGATGGTGCTCAGTGTAGTTAACAATATGACTGGGTTTAGCGAAAATTTACACTCGATTTAGTACCAAAATTTTGAAGGCGTGTGCGACTGTCGGATTTGTGGATTTTCACCACTTATTACTCCAACAACAACGCACTTGTTATGTTTACCCTGAATGACTCCCACAGAACAACAACTTGTGGGTACCAGTATATACATTGTGGGTACCAGTATATACATTGATAGCTCCTCCAACTCGGGTCAAGTTTCAACGCTAGACCATGAAGACTGCATTTTTACCCGATGGACAGTGTTACCAACCCGCGAGTTACAATTATTTTGGCAAAGACTTTGATTCTCTTCAGGGTGCTTATGGAATTCAGAGAGCTGTTCTTGGTATCAACAGGATGAACAGCGTGTACAGGGTCAACAATCGTGGTGCTAAATAGACCCATTTCTATTGGAGGTTTTCTGATTTATTTCCAGTTTCACTTCAGTTCCAAAAAAATCTCTTCATGCACCAAAAGACACCAATATATAGATGGTTCAAATCAGTTACAATCTGGCATGATTTAATGGCCGCAAGCAGTCTACAACACAAGTTTTTGTGACCAGGGATGTCTCTTGCAGGGTTCCCAGTCACTCAGGGAAATCAGGGAAAATGATTTTCCAGTTTTCCAGTCAGGGAAAGCTCGGGGAATTTGAGAAAAATACCCAACATCAGGGAACACTCCGGGGAAAATGACAAGAGAGGAGTCGCATGTGGCTGGATATGTTGGCTTTTCAATGCACACTAGGAATGTACATTTTCATTCTTAACACCTCAATGAGGGCTTATCTAGCAAGCTTGAACTCCTTTTATAACTTTCATGTAATGTGACTATGAATTCTGAGCTACAACCGTGTCACGGAGGAAATATTTCTCAGGGAATTTGGGAAATTAATCAGGGAATTTTGTTTCCATGAAAAGCTGGGAACCCGGTCTTGTCCAAGGGTCTGCAATAACTCAAACATGCCAGACAAAGATTTCAACTGATTTGAAATCCCTAAACATTGATATTTTTGGTGCAGGACCAAAATTTGTTGAAGCTGGAAATAAAATAAGAAAAAACAGAAAAACCTTCATATAAGGAGTCCATTTAGAGCCTTCGATTTCTGGCCCTGTGTTGGTTTGGTGCATGTGTGAAAAGTTTGCCATTTATGTGCGGTGGTTCTCTCCGGGTACTCTGGCTTCCTTCACCAACCGAACTGGCTGTCACCATATGAGTAAAACAACCTTGAGTGTGACATAAAACCAAATCCCCCCTCCCCCCCACTATGTTGATTGGTGAATCATAATTATGAATGAAAGCACACAATCACAAACAATACATGTATCTGAATACTGTTTAACTAATTTGAAATGTAGTTTTCTATATACTCTAATCAATAAAAACATTAAATATAGTATTCTCAGCACTTCAGGAAAACAAATAATGGTGTGTAAATAACAATTAATGAATGGAATTACTATGACGTGTATACATGTAATACAAATATTATAACATTTCCAAAATAAAATATTCCACAACCATATATGTATAGTGTATACAAAATCTATTTTCGGGTGAAAAAGGATTAAATGAGAGTGAAAATATACAATGTGACCTGAAATTAACACAAAATAACAACATTTATACTGATGCTAAGTAGTTGGTGTATTTACTATGTTTAAAAATTTATCCAAATATGATCAAGGACTGAAAGACATCAATGCCATTTCACAATGGTTCAGCAAGAAGAAAAAAAATTGATTTCTTTTTTTACTTTCTGAAATAATGCAAGGTACATATTTTATACAAAAATAATTCTAACAATGAACACGATAAACATACAAAAACAAATTGATTTATCTACATATTGAATAAAATTTACCAAACACAACATTAATATGTAAAAAATACTAGTTTCAGTGTCTATGCAGACATATACCGCAAGTTGTTCACAAATCTATGCCAGTCTCGGCACATGGGTGTGACAATATGCAGCAGACATATACACTGCAGTGGTTTAGGCCGCAAAACTGAAGATTGTCTTGCCTTGTCTCGCTCATCTAAACTGCCTTGAGCTAACACAGAAGGTGAAAACCTACATTGCCTGACTGAGCCGAAATCATCCAGGCAATATTTGAACTGCCTTGCCGAGCCAAAATCATCCAGGACATATCTGAACTGCCTTATTGAGCCAAAATCATCTAGGCAATATTTGAACTGCCTTGCTGAGCAAAAACCATCCAGGCAATACTGGAACAGCCTTGATGAACCAAAATCATCCAGGCGATATTTCAACTGCCTTGCTGAGCCAAAATCATCCAGACAATATTTCAACTGCCTTGTTGAACCAAGATTATCCCGGCAATATTTGAACTGCCTTACTGAGCCAAAACCATCCAGGCAATACTTCATCTGTCTTGTTGGGCCAAAACCATCCAGGCAATATTTCAACTACCTTGTTTTCACATGCATTATGTTGAACCCACTGAAGTCGATACAGTCCATGTAAAACACTCAATAACGCTGATGAACTTTTCAATATCTGGAAGACTGCCAGGCCTCATTTGACAACTGTCAGAGCTGTTAGTGTAACAGCCTTGTTGAGCCTGAATCATCCAGGTCATATTTGAACTGCCTTGCTGAGCCTGAATCATCCAGGCAATATTTGAACTGCCTTGCTGAGCCAAAATCATCCAGGCAATATTGGAACTGCCTTGAGCCAAAATCATCCAGGCAATATTTCAACTGCCTTGTTTTCACATGCATTATGTTGAACCCACTGATGTCGATACAGTCCATGTAAAACACTCAATAACGCTGATGAACTTTTCAATATCTGGAAGACTGCCAGGCCTCATTTGACAACTGTTAATGTAACAGCAGCCCCCCCCCCCCCGGCCTTACCCCCCCCCCTCTTAACTGGTTTGGGTGGGAGAATGCAAGGTGCACACATGCACTCCATCAACGGGTATTATCGAACAGTGGAAGATGTATAAACAGCTCAATTAAGTTTTTGATTGCACTTAATTTCAGGTGGCATAAAAATTATTATAATTTGAACTGTAGAGATTCACAACCTGACATGTCCGTAAATACTTATCGGATACGAAATATATTAACTTTTCACTAGTACATAATAATTTTCTCACAGGATCTGTCAACATTTGTCTAACTGTTATGTCCACAGAGTGATACAGGAAGATTATCCAAATGTGAGTCCAATGAATATTATTGTCTGTCTCATATTTCGAGGAACACAAATTTTCGGCAGTACATCAGGTCCAATTCTTCACAGAGCAATCAAATTCCAAACACTGTCTCTCTAATTTGTGCATTATTATTTTTAAATTCCAGCCACAACACATGTCAGATTCACCCTCACAGTTTTGCATGTTGAAATAGGATGTCAAAGATACCAGTCCCAATGTTTACAGCAATACAAGCCCAATGTCGCGGAGCTTGGAAAATAACAAGCAAGGTATTGGATACTGAATAGATTTTTTTCAAATTTCAGATCAAAATTATCAAAATGCACAATTAACAAAGATATATTGTGCGATATTTCATAACACTGTGAAAAATTGGTCCCAATATATAGCTGAAAATCTGTTCTTCAAAATTCGAGATGGACAGTATATATATAAATTCAGTACTGGAGGCTGATTATACATCACCTTAAGAATTGTAAAAGCCAGTACACACATTAAAGTTGAAACCTGAACACGGAAGATACTCTATCCTAAATTCCATACAAGCACTAATCAGGCTGTTATTCTATTCCAAGGTCTGTAGTCCAAGCACTGAAGATGTTTCAACAAAGTCCGTAGTCCAAGCATCAATGATTTTCTATTTGAATTCCATACTCCAAGTTCTGTCAGGTTATATCCTGCTCCAAATTCCAAGCACAAGCATTTTGTGGAGTCCCTACACAAAACCACTGGTGATATCGATCTACATGTATTCCAAAAGTCCATATTTCAGCCACTGATACATGTACATGTAATACTCTACATCAAAATTCAAAGTCCATAGTCCAAGCATGGATTTCAAATTCCATACTCCAACCACTGATCAAAATGTAACCTCTGCAAGCACTGATTATCCCCTAAATCATAATGCTGAAGCTGTGTCTGCAAGGACACGCCACACTTATTATAATGTGCTCCCTCTCAGTCAAATTGAGTTTCCATCATGCCCATAATTATGATGATATTCTGTCATTAAAGTGAAACCTGTGTAAACCGACCATAATTGGGACCAGATTATAGTGTCGGACTTAACAGGTTTCTGGTTTATCAAGGTTCACATTACTTCAAATTTAAGTAATGGAGACCATGTATAATGCCAGTATTCACATGTTCAATTTACCCAGGTGTCAGTATTCACATGTTCAATTTACCCAGGTGTCAGTATTCACATGTTCAATTTACCCAGGTGTCAGTATTCACAGGTTCAATTTACCCAGGTGTCGGTATTCACAGGTTTCACTGTATTGAGACCATGGATAATGTTGGTATTTAGAGGTTTGATTTACCCAGGTGTTGGTATTCAGAGGTTCACTGTATTTAGAGATTGTTCAGTTTACCCAGGTGTTGGTATTCAGAGGTTCACTGTAATAAAAGATTGTTTTGTTTACTCAGGTGTCGATATTCCCAGGTTCACTAGTTTAGCCTTCATTATTACTCAGCCTCTTCCATCGGGCAATAGATTTGGCCATAGAATCCATCCACCTAAAAAGACAGAGAAATATTCATGATGTAATGGTTGGACATACAATCTGACCTCTCCCATCAAGAGCCTCTGATCAACTAATACAGGAGGAAGGGGACTCCAAAAGTATTTAGCAAAAAGCATATTTCAGATCAACATTTCTACATTATATTTATCCATGTGATTGCCAGGCATGGTAGTTTACAACAGGTTCCATGGGTATATATAATTTACAGAACAATTCAAAGATGATCAACCAGTCAGACATACTCTAAAGTGAGTAATGTTTTGACCAATGAAATCAACCAAAAATGAAAATTAACAAAAAGGTGCTCATATGAACTGTAGCCAATGAACATGATGAAAGGAATTGAGTGGGTGTTCACCGGAGAAGTATGAGAATCTAGATGCTTTTGAGACCACAGTTCAGTTGGGGATTTTTTGGAAAAGAAAGGTATTTGGCTTTTTGCTAATATTTACAGAGTGCGTGTGTCTAACCTCTCTGTAACGCCGTTATCATAAGATGAAATTTGAAGCACCTTATAGATTTTCAGCCTTAAAACATGATAAGAGGGTTTAAATAGTACATATCTGTTAACTTAATAGTACATATCTGTTAACTTAATAGTACATATCTGTTAACTTAATAGTACATATCTGTTAACTTAATAGTACATATCTGTTAACTTAATAGTACATATCTGTTAACTTAATAGTACATATCTGTTAACTTTGAGGACACCTCTGTTAATTTCGGCGACAGAATCGTTCCCACCTCACATTAGAATCAGCGATATATTAAGGCAACTATATGGTGATGCTAGACTGCATAAACATTTCTTCGATTAACTGTCTCAGCCAATTGATTATCCCCCTCATACTTGCCAACTCATCTCACACTATATGACCTCTTCTTAATGACAGGTGTATAATGAGGCTGAAGAATCACAAATGTTGTATGGGTCTGGCTGTTCAATGTATACACCAATTGGAGTGATGACTTTACAATTCGAAGAGAGCTTAACTCATGGAAATCAATCTATAGTAGAGTGTTACCTTTCTCTGTCCGTGTCGTTCTCTGTGGCGAACTGGAAAACTCTCATCTTGGATTCAGGTGGCCGTAGGAGGAAGGCGTGTCTCTTACTCGAGTTAGTACCACCTTCAATGTTATAACCATGGAGATGGGCAACACCTGGAAAAGAAAATCCACCATTTGTGAGGAATGCAAAGAATGGATCAACCTCCTCACAGCGTCCACTTAACCCTCAGTAGCGAAAGATGACCTTTACGAGTTGGCTATGACATACAGGGAAAAACCCACACAGTCTGTTCAGTCAACCTCCTCACAGCGTCCACTTAACCCTCAGTAGCGAAAGATGACCTTTACGAGTTGGCTATGACATACAGGGAAAAACCCACACAGTCTGTTCAGTTTAAATTGCATCTAACAAAAACCCTCAGTTTTGCACAAGGACTATCTACTTTTCTTCTGTTTACTGGAAACAAATGGGAAAATGAACTATAGAACATTCTTCTTTTTTTTTAACGTTATAGTCAACCTAGAAATAACACAGGAGTGAAAAGTGACCGGAACATAGAGGAATACTACAGTATGTTATGATTGAGTGAGTGAATATGATTTAACGTCACTTTCAACACTATTTCAGTCATATCATGACGTTTGGTTCTTATTACATTTCACACCCGGAAACCACACGGTTAGGGTCCTATTCCTTTTAACAACCAGGATCCCAATGGATGTAATCCACCCATGTTTATTACAGATAAATCACTGTCTCTTTTTTGTGAGGTACAGTAAATTCTCTAATCATTCAATCACTATCTATTCGCCTTTCCAAGATAGACAAGCTTGGAGGCATTTCTGCCCACATCCATTTTCAAAACGAGGTCAACACTGCATCACCACGGCATTCATGGAAACAGATAGGTCAGGGACATCATGGGGAACTTTGCAATGTGAGAGTTCTCTGCTGAAAACTTAGATTTCAACGTCATAATTAATACTCAACATCACAATATTACTGAGAACTCTCGCATTGCAAAGTTCTCTTTATCATTACTTGAATATATACATATACGGTAAAATTAGCTGCAATTCAAGGGTCACTGACAGAGGATACAGCCAGACATCGGCTTTGTTCAACAATTACTAACATACATTTTTTTTTTAAATCAATCTTTCTTTCATCGTCATAAATGGTGAGGGTAAGTTCTGTGTGGGCAAACACATTTTAATATTTATTGCATTCATTGTTTTGATACTTAAAACATTTAAAATTCTTTAACAGTCAATTTTGCAACTGAATACATGTTGACAACACTTTCGATCACCTTCACTGATCTGAAACGTCAAACATTGTTTGGTCGAATT